>BFEA01000358.1:262706-284224 GCA_003427395.1 Chara braunii | reverse complement strand
TCTCTCTCTCTCTCTCTCTCTCTCTCTCTCTCTCTCTCTCTCTCTCTCTCTCTCTCTCTCTCTCTCTCTCTCTCTCCACCCCCTGCCCCCCCCCGCCGGAGGTTTGCTTTCACTCATTCCGCCTTGCGTACGCCATCGCCAGGAACCCCAAAAAGGCAGACTTGGTCGTGGTGTGTCGACCGCCTGCCATAGCTGTCCTCTGTGTGCCCGTTTTGCTGCCGCCTTTGCTGTGTGCACCCTGTGTGGCTTTCTGTGTGGCACGGCGCTTGCGTTTGCAGGGGTCTCAAAATCCATGCCGTGGCGCCAGAAGAGTTTGCGCTGCGTTCTGACCGTCGTCAAGGTGTGTGTGTGTGTGTGTGTGAGCCGTGCCGCCTTTGGGTGTTTGTGTCGTTTTGCATCTCTCTCTCTCACACACACACACATGACAAGTTTCTCTCTCTACAACTCTCTCTCTCTCTGTATATATATGTTATATGTTATATATCTCACCCCAGCTCTTTTTCCGCTGGACTTCCTCGTGGCGACGCTCTTTCCCGACAATGTCGGAGAAGGAGCAAGACGGCTCCATGAAGTGTGTGTGTGTGTGTGTGTGTCGGCACTGTCGGGTATGGTGCAGTACTGTTGTTGTCTCGCGATGGCTTTCCTGTTGCAGGCACTCCTTGTCCACATTGCCGCCGAATTTATTGGACATTGAGCAAGATGGCTCTGGGATGTGCGGTTTCTTATCCGTACTTTGTTTACCTATGTCATACAACAAACACATTTACATTATTATTTTTTTTCCGCCTTGTTCTTTTGGTGGTTTTTTTTTTTTTGGGGGGGGGGGGGATTTGCTAGTTTTCTTCACCTTCGCGGAAAGGTCGACACGCATGTTGCTCTACCTCGGCCTGTCATGTGTGCAGCACATGCAGAGACAGAGAGAGCAACAACGAGAGAGAGAGAGAGAGAGAGAGAGAGAGAGAGAGAGAGAGAGAGAGAGAGAGAGAGAGAGAGAGATACGCCGCTCATGAAAGGGATCGTCGACAGCCTGGCATGAGTCGGGATGGCTGTTTGCAGGTCGGTGAAGGGCGACAGGCATCCACTACATCCTGGACGTGGTCGTTCACAGGGGGTCACATCACTGACATGCATGGCGTGGTGAAAGGTTGCTGCCAGTAGGAGGGGTGGAAGTAGACAGACTCTGGTGGAGGAAATCGTTGGGGAACCTGCAGTAGGGCTGTCTGAGGGGGATTCTCCAAGATAGGATGGTCTGAGTCCCATAAATTAGTTGCTGACTGTAGATAGGTACCTGTCGTGGGTCCAGAAACCGACCTCTACAACACCCTGGACTTTATATATGTATAAAAAAAAGGGAAACGATGGCAGATGGACCAGGAGGTGCTCGGCGGAAAGGCAGACACGCTGAACGGACATGCCTGAAAAACAACAATCAGAAAATCCCAAGGAAAAAAAAAAGAACGAAAGGAAAAAAGGAAACGACTGAAAAAAGAAACCCTTGATGTCCTACACCCTGGAGGGCGGACAGCTGAATCCCGGCGGGCAGAGTGAAATCGTGGGTCCCACCGCCAGTAGCCCTGGCCTCAATCTTCCCGGTACGCCGTTCACCTACTAGTAGTCCGAAGCCTTTCCGTAAAAGTATACTACCGTTTCGTGTTGTCGGGGGGAGTGGTGGTTTAAAACCACCGGTACGTTTCCCATATATTTTTTCCAAGTCGCGGCTAGCATCCTGCCGCAGGTTTCAGGGCTCGGCCACCGGAGCAAATTGGCTGCCAGCGCCAGCCAAAAGGAGGCCCGTGCCGGTTCGTTTTTTTTTGGTGCGCACTTTGCAGCACGTTTCCAGCCCTGGAGAAAAGTGCCTTGGAAGTACAGGTGGTTTAAACCACCAGTATGTTCCCAGCCATTTTTCTCGGATGCGGCGACTTGCACGCCGCAACTTTCAGGGGTCGGCTGCCGAAGCAAAATGGCAAGCGGCAGCAGCCAAAAGGAGGAATAAACCAATCCAAGAGCTACCTTTGGACCGTGATGAGTGGATATGGACCCATGAATATGGGATGGGGAGGTCTGCGGTGCGGCGGCTGCAGTCTCTCTCGTTCAAGGCAACTTACCGAATGCTGCGACCGGGAGTAAATCTGAAAGACATGGTATAGAGGCGCGCTGGATGAAGCATCTAAACGTGGGGAGAGACATGCTGCGGCCGGGTAAGTGGTTTAAGGCGATCAAGGCCATGCTGGCGAAACTGGCCTCACTCCAATGGCAGGTGGAACATAGGTCTCTGCCGACCAATGACTGGCTGATAGACAGAACGCGCCTAGACCATGGTGCAAGTTATGCACAACATCCGTTCCGGCTCGGAAATGGCCTGAGACCATAGAACACATGTTTTTGCAGTGCCCGGCAGCAATATGGTTGTGGAGGATCTATCAATAATCTGATAAGTATGATATTATATAAATAATTTAATAGTTAATATAATACACTATTTTAAAATTTTAATAGTATATTATATCGAATAAAAAGTCAGAATCTCTTCGCAGGGAGACAACTGGGCACTTCGCAACCCTGGCCATGGGACTGGAGAGCGCCCCTCTGTGAGGCATGGGCTCCAGAGCAAGCCACCCCCTTTGAAGAAAATATGTTTAAAATAGGGCGCCGGGCAGTTATCTGGGCCATCTGGTGGAGACGATGCACACTCGAAATGGAAGGGGTGCGCCGGGATGCAACAAAGTTCATCAACTCAATAAAGGAACAAATACAAGATGACGTTTCCATTCAATTGGAAAGATTCAAAGAAAAGATCACATATCTACACTCTAAACAGGAAATCAGACAACACATTCAGAGGTTCTGTAAAGACTGTCTGGGCGGGGGGGAGGGGGGTTGGAGCGCTAAGGTAACATGGAAGAGCGGAGAGAAGGGGGGGAAGACATAGAGGAAGGGGAAAGGGACTACCACCTATGCTTTCAGGATTGAACAAAGATTGATTCCTCTATCCTGCTCCGGCCCCTCTCAGACTCTGCTGGATTTTTCCCACCCTCTCCCTTAGCTCTGGTTGATATGGAATGGTATGGGGGAGTTATGGGCTAAAGGATAGATTGAAATGAGACAGGGTTGGTTTTGGGGGAGTTAAAAGTAGACTGCACCAAGACCAAGTCAACAGCTTCAATCCCATCTTCCCACTACCAACCCCGACGAAATCCTGTACACTGCATAGGCCTGCTCAGTCAATCCCCTGGATCCCAGGGCAATCAATGCTGGCAGGCCCCACGGTCACTGTTTTGAAGTGTTTTCAGACATTCTCAGTTGTCCTGTATATATGGGACGCTGGACCCGCTTTCCAGCGGTTGAAATTCCCCACCAATAGATGGAGTCTCTCTTAGGGGCTAGGGGTGATTGCTCTTATCAACACCCCTAGCACCCCAAGGGATGTTTTCTCAACAACAACAACAAAAAAAAAAAAAGGAGAACTGCACAATTCCGTTTTTTTTTTTTTTAAACGACCCGGGCAAGTACTAGGGGTGCCGGCTACGTGACACCCACGGCCTAGGCCGCGGGCTTTCGGCTGCTTATGGCCACGACCGCGCCCTGTTTTTTTTTTTTTTTTTTTTTTTTACCCCAAAAAATACGTAAAAAATAAAAATAAAAATATATGGGTGTAGGGCTTGAAAAACCCTACAATCCTATGTTTTTTATTTCGGAATTGGACTTCGTTTACGATTTTTTAAAAATGAAAAACGAAATTCGATTTAAACAAAATATTAAAAAAATAAATAAAAAGAAAAGCAGGAATTTTTTTTTGTCATTTTTTATCATGAGGGATATGGTCCCTGAGTTGCGCTGTATTTTTTTTAGAAATACATCTGGATTATTTGTAGGGAAATTAGGTGTTAAAAAAAAATGAAGATGCAAAAATTGAAAACAAATAAACAAAAAAAGGGTTTGATTGAATAATTGATTGATTGAGGGAAATCAGATAGTCATGTACCAAGCAGAGAGCTCAAACGCACCAAGATTCCATCCAAATAAGAGCAAAGCAGCGAACTCGTTTGCCGTGCAAGTGTGTGTGTGTGTGGGTGGGTGTGGNGGGGGGGGGGGGGGGGGGGGGGGGGGGGGGCGACCCTCCCCCAACCAACCAAACGATCAATCAATCAATCAATCAATCAATCATCAATCAATCAATCAATTACTGGTTAAAAAAAACAATCAATAAATGAATATTTATTTGTTTTTATTTTTTTTAATTTTTTTTGCTACTTACCAAAAACAACCCCCCCAAATTTTCGAATTTTTTTATTTTTTTTAATGCAGGCTGTCAGCGGCCGACGTGCGCAGGCCGCGCGCGCGCGGTGTTTTTCTGTGCGCGCTGCTGCCTGGCCGTGGCACGGCTGCGCAGAAACTCGGCCGCGGGCCCGCGGCCGGCCTCCTCGGCCGAGGCCTAGGTCGCAGGATCCGTGGCCTTGGGTGCCACGTAGGGTGCTGGTAAGCGCAGGCACCACTATCACTCCCAGGGAGGCTCCATCTATTCATCAGGAGTGCTGGAAAGCAGGTCCAGCGTCCCTGCACATTTGATTTGGCACTTTCCAGGGTGTCTCGAGCCTTTGGAAAAAGAGGTTTGGAAGTACTGGTGGTCTATTTTTTTTTATTTTTTATTTGGAAAACACCTCCCCAGCAGTGTTAGTGGTGCTGATAAGAGCAGACACCACTAACACCCGGGGAGAGGCTCCATCTATTGGTGGGGAGCATCACCTGCTGGGAAGCGGGCCCAGCGTCCCATGTACAGATTGAGTTTGCAGTATGTCAAAAGAAGAGCCATTGTGGGGGAGTCCTGCCAGCATTGACCGCGAGTACTTCCAAGGCACTTTTCTCGGGGGCAGGGAACACCCTGCGCGCCAAAAAAGATTAACTGGTGTGGGCCTCCTTTTTGGTTAGTGCGGTTAGCCATTTTGCTCTGGAGGCGGAGCCCCGAAAGTTGCGGCTGCATGCAAGCCGTGCGACGTTGGAAGAAAAGCTGAGAAACATGCTGGTGGTTTAATGAGAACCTTACAAAATGAATGCCTGGGACATTGACAGAAGAGGAAGGGCATATCGCCACAGTAAAAAGGGGAGGAGAAAAGGAAGCCACAGTAAAAAGGGGAGGACAAAAGGAAGTTTGGGCATTCACACTCAATGAGTATGTACTATGTATGGTGAGGATGGATGCTGATAGCTAAGACCCAGGAAGGCTTCCAAGACCTATGGAGCTGGTTGATTGCATTGTCTTGGTTTGTGGGGAAACGACTGAAACTCCCAAAGACCTATGATGATAATAAATATGGTTAACCCGATTAACATAACAAAAGCATAATGGTACATAAAGCCACTTCGAAGTGTACTTATTTACTTTGCTAATTTTTGAAATGTGGTGGAAATTCCATAGGACCCAAAATGGAAATAGCACCTTTGTCTAAAGTTTTCAAAGAAACTTCATACCCAAAACGTAAAAATGATTTAGCTATGAAATCATTAAAAACCTTACTAGTTAACCATCACTTGTTCAAAAAACAATAGCAGACCCAGGGGCCTTTATACACTGGAGCACACTCAGTGTATATTCCATGCGTGAGAGGTATTGCCCAAAACTTGTGTCCAAAATCATGATGATCCTTCCCCTGGGTTGGGTTGCAGGATGGGCCACGTCGTGGCAAGCCTGAGGCTTGACTGATACCATCAACCACCGCCTGGTAACTGACCAAGAAGAGGATGAGAGCATTTTGCTTCAGTTCCCTGATTGAAGAAAAAAAAAAAAAAAGAGGAGTGGTACATGCAACATCTGGATATGCAATTCATTCACCAGCTCCATCTGCATTTGAGCTCATGTCTGTATGTCAACAATGCATGGGTGTACGAACTGAGCTAGAGCAGTCGGTGCCTCTGGTGCGCCCCTCGTGCTTGCCGGTAATAAGCAACCGGACTGACGCCCCCCAGAATAGCAAGTAGTGGCCTTTCCAGCCATGTGTTTATTCTTTTCTGAAGAAGACGAAGAAGAAGAAGTAAAAGAAAGAAAAGAAAAGGATCGATGAGAGTTGCAGTCTTGCAAGGGCGTTCGTTAGTGGGGTATCATTGGAATTCACTATCATCCATCGGGTGCCTTGCATGTGTTTATGCGACACTGATCTGTTTGCAAACAGGTGCAGATCTTCCCACCTGATAGACAGGGCCTCATAAATAACACAGCAGATATGCCTAACTGACTTGATTTTTGAACCACCAGTCCACACGAGCCAAAGTTGTGGCTTTGTCGATATACTACGTGGCAAGACTCTTCCGCTTTGAGGTTGGGCCAGTGGCAAAAGCGGCAGCCCACTTTCAAAAGGTGTCGTTGCAGGCTCATGAGGCTTGGAAGGTAGGATGTGCTCACACAGCCTAAGCCCACCACATGGACAGGTCAGGACTTAGGAGGAGAAGAAACATAGCCCCATCAATAGGAGGAGATGAGCAACAGATTATAGACTAGGGAGCTAAAGCAACTCTTTGAAGAACCCTCCCAGCGTCCCGGTCTGTATGATGTGTTATGTGCAACCTGTTGTGAACGATCTGGGATGGTGGACACGTTTTCCAGCAATTGACGCTCCCCACTAATATTATGGAGCCATCCAACGGCGGAAAAGCTCCATCCGTTGACGGTTGTTTGTATCACATCCTAGGGATTGGGACCCTGATGATGTTTTGCTGGAAAAGGTAACTTCACTAGAGTTACGAAAACGCCTTATAATTTTACTATAGGGCAAGATACAGTTTGCAACTGCACTTCGGGGACCCTTCCTAGCCAGACTGCTGGGTTGTATATATTGCCCAAACTACGATTCGAAACTGTGTCTTGGCCCAAAGTGCAATTATAACTCATTTTTGTGACTCCCGCTGTCGAGTGCATCGGTCCCGCAGGGGAACCCTCCCGGACACATCCCGTAGGATTTGTGCAAGATTTTTTTGCAGTGAAGGTTTCGCCGTTCCGGCTAAGTGCGCCAGCCATACCTCTTGCGGACCCCTAGGATAGGACAGTGTCACGCAAGGTACAACTTACCTCCGCCCAAGGCGCTGTCATCACTCTTGAACGAGCGTATCCCCGCCGAGCTACTGAACCATGTGCAAAAGTTGCTTAGTTGCAATCATAGAGATGGCCCAGCCGAGGGTTTTTGTCGTATGCTGTAGTATAGGGGGTATGAGAGGTTGCATGCCTCAATCAAACCTGTACGTGAGCTAACACACTGGGGGCTGATGTCCCAAGCGCGACTCGACACCGGTCGGCTCAGACATTTCATCAAACCACGCGTTACACCACACCAAAATAAAACCAAGTTACACACATAAAAGTTGATAAAATGCACCTAGTCCCTTTTTGCATCCAACCCTTAACCTTTCTGACATAGGAAATAGTTGGTTGTCTCATGCGAGTCCCGAATAAATATCGTGAGGACGCAGGCTTTGTCATATCGACTAGCAATGCATGAATACGCGAGCAGTCGCAGTGATGACGTACTACGTAGTACCCATAATCATGTGGTCCTCGGTGGTCGCGAGAGTCGCTTTCAACACTCAAGTGTCGGGTGACACCCGCCTTGAGGGATTAATTTATCGATGTTAGACAACCGCAAAGCCGGGTGCGAGTCCTATCCTCTTCTGCACCCTGCGCAGATAAGCAGTAGGCGGGCTTCGACCCTTTGTAGCAGTTGAGCACCCCTAACACTAAAAATGGGGTTCCATCTTTCGACGAGGGGACACAAGTAAAGGGGTTTGACTTTGACAATTGCTACAGACTTTAATGTCTAACCATGAAAATTAACAAGCAAAATCGATCTGTAATTAGATAAACATTCAAATATATGTATTTAATCAGAACTCGAGATAAAATAGAAAAGGGAAACGATAAGCCTTTCAGATATGTAGATCGTGTGACAGATGGTTGTCATTTTGACCGTCTCGAAAGTAAAACTCGTACATCAAGCTTCAAACACTAACCTACATAAAACACAGGCACATGCTAAAGGTACATTGCCATATACTAATGTGGTCAACTTTACTATTCCTTGTAGCCCACACCACGCCTTACACACTCAAAGCCCCAACCGTAGTTCGACTTTCCCTAAGAACCCATCAGTTCTTTATAATGGTCACAAAAAGAAGTCTGGTTAAAACTCTCAAAGAAACCTAGGTAGCACGGCGTAGGTGTACGCGGGTTGCACGTACATGCGTACACGTATTCCTGTACGCGACACGTACGCACGTACATGCACTCCCGTATGTAGGAAATACGTGGAAAAAAAAGAAACAATCATTGAAAAAATCTGAAAAAAACGTATATTATGCAAACTGATATTTTAAACAACTTTTGCCCAAGACTCATCTCAAAACTCTGTACCAAACTCGAGTTAAAAATCAAGGACACACACAAAAAAAAAATTGAAATAATTAAGAAAAAACTTAGTAAAATACAGAAAAAATACAAACAAACTTTTGTAAATAAAAACAAACTTTGTAATAAATATACTAAGTTATTTTCCCGGATATGCGGATGACCCTGGACCATCCAGAATATTCGGCCGAAAAAATACCCCCAGAAGACTCCGGAAATAAACATTCCGGGCCCTGCTCAAAATAGGCGCAGGGCTTCTTTCTAGGGTGGAGGGGCGCCAAGGGGTTTTGATCAACCCCTGGCAGCACCTCGTTGTGGCGGATCCCGAGAGGGACCCACGTATTTTGAAAAAACAAAGGCCCGATCTGGGTTGTCGGACCACCGAGATCGACGGTCCAGATTGAGCCAATTTTGAATTCGAAATCTCGCTGCGCCGCTGGCCCGCTGCTTGCTGCCCCAGTGCTCGTTGCCCTGTTGCTCGCCGCCCCGCTGCCCTGTTGCTCACTGCCCCGCTGCCCTGTTGCTCGCTGCCCCGCTGCCCTGCTGCTCGCTGCCTCGCTGCCCTGTTGCTCGATGCCCTGCTGCCCGCTGCTCCACTGTTCCGCTGCTGCAGGCATAGCCGCCGCCGCCGAGTGCTGCTCCTCCTGTACTCGTCGCTGAAGGTGAGCCTCCACCTCCTCCTCCTCCTCCTCCTTGGTTTTCTCCTCCTCCACCTCCTCCTCCTCGACTTTCACCTCCTCCACCTCCTCCTCCTCCTCCTCTTCCTAGTCATCTTCCACCTCTTCCTCCTCCTCCTCCTCGTCTTCCACCTCCTCCTCCTCCTCCTCCCTTTGCACCTTCTCCTCCTCTTTCTCTCGCTGTTCAACTGTTGTAGGCATAGCCGCCGCAGCTAGAGCCATCGCCGGGTGCTGCTTGTCCTCTACTCGTCGCGGAAGGTGAGCATCCACCTCCCTCTCCTCCTCGTCCTCCTCGGCTTTCACCTCCTCCACCTCCTCCACCTCCTCCTCCTCCCCTTCCTACTCATCTTCCACCTCCTCCTCCTCCTCCTCCTCCTCCTCGTCTTCCACCTCCTCCTCCTCCTCCTCACCTTCTCCTCCTCTTCCTCCCACTGTTCCGTTGCTGCAGGCATAGCCACCGCCGCTGGAGCCATCGCCAGGTGCTGCTCCTCCTCTACTCGTCGTTGAAGGTGAGCCATCGTTGGGTGCTCCTCCTCCTCCTCTACTCGCCGGGTGCTGCTCCTCCTCTCCTCGTCGCTTAAGATGAGCCATCGCCGGGTGCTGCTCCTCTTCCTCCTCCTCGACTTTCACCTCCTCCACGTCCTCCACCTCCTCCACCTCCTCCACCTCCTCCACCTCCTCCTCCTCCTCCTCCTCCCCGTCTTCCACCTCCTCCTCATCCTCCTCATCCTCCTCCCTTTGCACCTTTTCCTCCCGCTGTTCCGCTGCTGCAGGCATAGCCGCCAACGCTGGAGCCATCGTCGGGTGTTGCTCTTCCTCTACTCGTCGTTAAAGGTGAGCCTCCACCTCCTCCTCCTCCTCCTCCTCCTCCTCCTCCTCCTCGGCTTTCACCACCTCCACCTCCTTCTTCTTCTTCTTCGGCTTTCACCTCCTCCACCTCCTCCTCCACCTCCTCCTTCACCTCCTCCACCCCTTCCTCTTCCTCCTCGTCCTCCTCTCCCTACTCGTCTTCCACCTCCTCCTCTTCCTACTCGTATTCCACCTCCTCCTCCTCCTTGTCTTCCACCTCCGCCTCCTCCTCCTCCTCGTCCCTTTGTTCCTCGTCCTCTTCCTCCCGCTGTTCCGTTGCTGCAGGGGTAGCCGTCGCCACTAGAGCCATCGTCGGGAACTGCTCCTCCTCTACCCGTCGCTGAAGGTGAGCCTCCACCTCCTCCTCCTCCTCCTCTTCCTCCTCTCCCTCCTCCTCCTCCTCGACTTTCACCCCCTCCACCTCCTTCACCCACTTCTTCACCTCCTCCTCCTCCTCAATCGATCAATCAATCAATCAATGAAAAAAAAAAAAAAATGTTATCCAATCGAATCAATTGATTCGATTGATCCAATAACATTTTTTTTTTTTTTTCCATCGATCGATTGATTGATTGATCCAATTGAATCGATCAATTTGATTGGTTCTTGATTTTAAAATCGAGATCCAATTGAATCGATTGATTCGATGGGATAATCCTATAATGTTTTTTTTTTGTTTTTTTTTTTTTGATTGATTGATTGATTAAGGGGGGGGATAAAAAGTGGGTCAGGGTGGTATAGGGGCGAAAGCCTAATCGATCCGCTTTGTAGCTCGTTCCCTCAGAAGCTTCCGTGACGATGGTTGGAGGCTTGGAGCTCTTGAAAAGTGTTGCCGAGTGAAGCAAAAAATTGGAGTACTAGGAGGAGAAAAAGGTCGAGGAGGAGGAGGAGGAGGAGGGATGACGAGGAGGAGGAGGAGGTGGCGGAGGAGGAGAAAGAGGAGGAGGAGGAAGGATGGCAAGGTAGAGGAGGAGGAGGACGAGGAGGAAGGATGAGGAGGAGGAGGAGGAGGAGGAAGAAGAATAAGAAGAATTAGAAGAGGAGGAGGAGGAGGAGGAGGAGAAGGAAGAAGACGAAGTAGAAGACAAGGAGGAGGAGGAAGACGAAGAGGAGGAAGGGGAGGAGTGCAAAATAGGAGGAGGAGGAGGAGGAGGAGGAGGACGAGGATGAGGATGAGGACGATCAAGAAGAGGAGGAGAAGGAGGAGAATGTAGAAGTGGCGGAGGACGAGCTGAGTTGTAGGGAGGAGGCGGACAGGAAGGAGGAGGGGGGAAAAATCCCATATTTGAACCTGTTGGAGTCCTCTTCAGGATTTTCGCAAAAAAACACCAACGTTTGAACATGTTGGCGTGTCAATTGAGCGCAAAAAAAAAAAAAAAAAAAAAAAAAAAAAAAAAAAAAAAAACATTCTTTTTCTGGATATTTTCCAGTTTATCCAAAATTTTGGATAAACAGGGTGCCGGATAAAGCGGTCGGATATTCCGGTCACTTAATCCGGCTGGAAATGATAAACAACCCAAATTATTATGATAATATTACTTTTTTTTCAGTTTTTAATTTCTTACTCGAGTTTGGTTGGGAATTCGGGGATGACTGATAGACAAAAGTTGTTTATATCATGTTTCTTCATAACATATACATTTGCTAAGTTGTTTATCATTTCCGGCCGGATTAAGTAATCGGAATATCCGGCCGCTTTATCCGGCATCCCATTTATCCGGATTTCCGAATAAACCAGAAAATGACCGAAAAAAAAAGTTGTTGGTTTTTTTTTTTTTTTTTTTTAATCAATCAATGGAAAAAAAAAAGACAAGAAGTTCTTCAATCGAATCCATCGATTCGATTAGATCTTGATTTTGAGTCAAAAGATCCAATCGAATCGATGAATATTGGATAAATTTGGCTTTTTTTTTTTCGCCGATTAATTGATTGATTGATTAATTGGTTGAAGCGATCGATTCGATTTGTAATCAATCAACCAATTTATTTTTTTTATGAAGAATGATAAAAAAAAAACAGAAAAGGCGGGGGGGAAGGGGCCTGCTGCGATGAAGTTGGCGGTGGGTGAGGGGGGGGGCTGCTGCGACACAGTCGACCTCCCAGTCCCTTGAGGCGGCCCACCCCCCTCCCCCTCGTTTCTGCTGCTCCTCCCTATCCACCTCCTCCCTCCTCTCTCTGTCCTCCGCCTCTTCTGAGTCGTCCTCCTTTCTCTCCTCCTCCTTCTTCTCCTCCTCGTCTTGGTCGCCGTCCTCCGCCTCCTCCTCCTCGTCTTCTACATCTTCTTCCTCCTCCTCCTCCTCCTTGTTGTCGCCATCCTTCCTCCTTGTGCTCCTCTTTTGCGTTGTCCTCCTCTTTCTCCTCCTCCTCCTCCTCGTCTTCTACATCTTCTTCATCCTCCTCGTCATCCTTCCTCCTCCGCCTCCTCCTCCTCCTCCTCCACACCTCCTCCTCCTCCGTCGCCTCGGCCTCCTCCTCCTCCTCCTCGTATTGGAATCGATTAGGCTTCCGCCCCTATACCTTTTTTTTTTCCCCTTTGTCTTTGTTTTTTCGTCGATTGATTGATTGAATCAATCGATTCCATTTGTTATCAATCATTTTTTTTTTTTTTTTTTTTTTTTTCTTAATGAAGAACGAGAAAAACAAAACACAGAAAAGGTAGGGGGGGGGGGGAGCTGCTGCTGCGATGCAGTTGGCGGCGGGTGAGGGGGGGGCCTGCTGCGACACGGTCGGCCACCCACTCCCCTGACTTGCCCTCCCCCCCTTCCCCCTCATTTTTGCTCCTCCCTGCTCGCCTCCTCCCTCCTCCTCTCCTCGTCCTCCGCCTATTATGAGTCGTCCTTCTCTCTCTCGTCCTCCTCGTCTTGGTCCTCCTCCTCCTCCTTCTCTTTCTCCTTCTCGTCTTCTACTTCGTATTCTTGCTCCTCCTCCTCCTCCTCCTCTTCCTCGGACCTCCTCCTCCTCCTCCTCCTCCTCCTCCTCCGCCTCCGCCTCCTCCCCCTCATCCTCCTCTTCCTCCTCCGCCTCCTCCCCCTCCTCCTCATCGTCATCCTTCCTCCCCCTCCTCCTCATCGTCGTCATCCTTCCTCCTCCGTCTTCTTCATCCTTCTCGCCTTCCTCTTCCTCCTCATCCTCGTCTTTTGCTTCTTTTTCTTCCTCTTCCTCCTCGTCCTCTTCCTCCTTGTCCTCTTCCTCCTTGTCCTCTTCCTCCTTGTCCTCTTCCTCCTCCTCCTCTCCCTCGTCCTCCTCCTCCTCCTTTTCCTCCTCATCTCCATCCTCATCCTCCTTGCCCTCCTCCCTCCTCCTCTACTTCCTCCTCATCTTCTTCTCCATCCTCCTCGCCCTCCTCTTTCTTTTCCTCCTCGTTTTCTACTTCTTCTTCCTCTTCCTCCTCGTCCTCTTCCTCCTCGTCCTCTTCCTCCTCTCCCTCTCCCTCCTCCTCATCCTCCTCCTCCTCTTCCTCCTCCTCCTCCTCCTCGTCATCCTTCCTCCTCGTCCTCTTCCTCCTCCTCCTCGTCATCCTTCCTCCTCCTCGTCCTCTTCCTCCTCCTCTTGTAGTTCTTCTTCTTCCTCCTCCTCAGTTGCTATGTGCCCTGGAGCTGCTGATGTATCTACTTTGCACGGTTGCTATGTGCTCTTCTACCCCACACACACTGTATATAAAGGGAGGAGGAGGAGGAAGAGGAAGAGGAGGGCGAGGAGGATGAAGAAAAAGAGGAGGTGGAGGAGGCGAGTGAAGAAGAGGAGGAGGAGGAAGAGGAGGAGGAGGAAGAGGAGAGGAAGAGGAGGAGGAGGTGCTGGAGGCGGGTGAATGGGGAGAACGGTCGAAAGCTCACCTCGATGACGATACAGCAAGAGGACGACTCTTCCAGCGAAGGCTCCTGCGGCGGCAGCGATGATTCCAGCAGCTCAACAACTGGGCAGCAGGTTGTCAGCACCGGCAGGCTCGACACATTGGCGGCGGGTGGGGACAAGCAGCAGGCACCGTGGCGACGGGGCAGTGGGCTGGGGCCGGGCCATTACCCTGCGCGTAATCCAAAACTGGCTGGCGCAACTTCGAATTCAAACACAGGCCCGATCTGGGCCGTCGATGTTAATCAATGGACAGCCCACATCGGGTCATTAGTATTTCAAATCGGGTAGGGCCCTTATCGGATCCGCCCTATAGGACCGGGTTCCAGGGGTCGATCAAAACTCCTACGCGCCCTTCAACCCCCCAAAACAGACTTGTGCCTATTTTGCGCAGGCCCCGAAAAGGTAATTCTCGGGTTCTTCCAGGAAATATTTTTTGACCGGATGATACGGATGATCCAGGACCATCTAGATATCCGGGAAAACAACTTAGATATTGAAAACCTATTTAAAAATATATTTTTAAAGTTTTATTCTTTTGAAGTTTTTTTTAAGGATTTGGATTTTTAAATCGAGTTTGGTTGGGAATTCGGATATGACTCCCAGGCAAAAGTGGTTTTTATCATTATCTTGCACAACATACTTTATTTTCAGATTTTTTTGAGGTTTTTTTTTTTTTTTTTTTTTTTTTTTTTTTTTTTTTAACGTACGTATGCATGTGATTTTGGGTTCGTACGCATACTCTAGAATACGTACACGTACGGGGTGCTATCCAGAAAGACAAATATTAAATTTCGGGATTGAGGCATCAAGTTGAGAAACAGGTATAAGCAAAGTTGTGTCGTGAGCCGACGAATCGGCAACCAACCAATTGACAGGTTATCAAAAGATAACAAAAGATGATCCTCATAGGATCGGGCTGAAACTTAATCAGATCTTGAATCGAGAATAAATCCCCATATCACATCTCACTCAAAATCTTATAAAACTAAATCTTCAATGTATCTCTTAATGTGTGCCAGAAAAAAAAAAAAATGTTGGCAATATATACAGGATGAATCACCAAGACTTTTCCTATCAAAATATAATCCTTCTACGAAAAATGTCGTTTCAAAATTTATACAAAGTTAAAAACCAAACTCAAAATAATCATGACTTCACAATGTCAAATTTTGCCTAGCTCCTGATTTAGTAAAACTTTGGACAACAACTTCCTTAGCAAAGTAGGTTTCTCATATTCTTACTAAGCCAAATATAAACTCGGACATAAATTAAAATTTGCAGAGTCAAAATTTGACTAACTCCTTGGATTGCAGATATTTGGGCAACACTTTCCTTAGCAAAAATGAGTTCCAAAAATTTATACAAAGCCAAAATTTGACTAACTCCTTGGATTGCAGATCTTTGGACAACACTTCCCTTAGCAAAAGTGAGTTCCAAAAATTTATACAAAGCCAAGTATGAGAAAAAATAAATTGATCACAGAAAATGCAGTAATCGCATGTACGTGGGATTTTGGGTTTGTACACGTACGCCGAAATACGTACGCGTATGCATTGCGTACACGTACGGGGTGCTACCAAGAAAAACACATATCAAATTTTGGGGTTAAGGCAGCAAGTTGAGGTATAGGTGTAAGCAAAGTTGTGTCGTGAGCCGGGGAAACGGGCAACGGACATGTTATCAAAATATATTAGAAGACAATTTTTGCGGGATCGGGTTGAAACTTAATCAAATTTTGAATCGAAAATAAACCACTATATCACATCTCACTCAAACTTTTATAAGACTAAATCTTAAATATATCTTTCAATCTGTGTCAGAAGAATAAGAAAGTTTTTGGTAATATATACAGGGTGTATCACAAAAACTTTTCCTATCAAAATATAATCCCTCTAAGAAAAATGTCGTTTCAAAATTTATACAAAGTTAAACACCAAATTCAAAATAATCATATGACTTCACAATGTCAAATTTTGCCCAACTTCCTTATTTAGTAAAACATTGGGTAGCAACTTCCTTAGCAAAGTAGGTTTTCCATAATTTTACTAAGCCAGGTATAAACTTAGACAAAAGTTCAAATCTGCAGAGTCAAGATTAGACTATTGCATAAATTTGGTCAGAATTTCCCTTAGCAAAGTGACCTTTCAAAATTTATACAAAGCCAAGTATGAGAAAAAATAAGTTTATCCAAAAAAATGCAGAAATTGAACCAACTCCTATAAAACATAAACTTCAACTCAGAAAAATGCAAGAATTGACCTAACTCCTAACGCAGCTTGGTACGATTGTGTTCAAAACGATAATAATTACAAACACGTTCTCGAATCTGATTATTTTTTTTTTAAATCTTTGCAATAATTAAGTTTACCAGACCAATTTGGCATGCGGTTTATCCGCTTCATCACAAAATCCAGATCTACTGATGTTTTGTATTATATAAGAGATAGATGCTTCCATTGTAATATTGGTTTTCCCAAGACTGTCTCCAGCGTGTGACGAACATCTAAAGTAACTACCTATCAAAGTTGACACTACGACAAAGTAAAACTCTTACATAATTTCATACAAATTCATACAACAATGAGTTAGTACTCTCACCAAAATCCAGATTATTAACTCTTTACCTATCCTACAAATGGCATGACGCTACACCATTCAACCTAGAAACACTGCCTAACATGCCTTTCTCCTCATTGTACACGATCACGTTGCACAATTACTTTTCTCCTCATTGGGAATATGACTAAGCTATTCAACTTAGAAACCCTGCATATTTGCCATGAATTGTTTAATATCCAAGATTTAATAATTCTCTGACTTGTCTTTAAAATATGGGCAAGGGACTGAGCCATTCAGCTTAGCAACAATGCTCTGCTTGCCGAACTTACTTCCAATTATACTCTTGGCTTTATTTCTCTTTGTAATGATATGACTTAAGTTGAACCATTCGACCTGGAAACAATGTTCAGCTGAGTGTTCGTATACAAAGATAGACAAAAACATTTTCAATTATACTCGTTTGTGCTTAGTGTGTGATTTCAGGCTAAACCATTCGGCTTGGAAACAATGTCTAGTCTTTCATCAAAATCCTCTCTTAGAATAAAACAAAAAAGTGCATCATTCAGCTTGGAAAGAATGTTCTGTTTATCCCAAATCACACAAAAACATGAAGTTTGACCATTTAGTTTAACTTCAGTCAGAAACCGCAAAAGGAACATATAAACCAAACCATTCAGCTTAAAAAAAAAGTTTGGTCTCAAAAATCAGTAAGGCAAGCCCTCATAAATAAATACGGTAATCAAGTCATTTAGCTTAGAGTTAATGCATGGTCCTTTAGAAAACAAGCAATAAACATAGCACTGAGCCATTTAACTTAGAAGCAATGTCCAACCTTTGGTTGACCCGGTCAAGCGCATGCAAAACTACCTTCCTTCCGCCTTCCCCTAGTTTATCGCTTAGTCTGCTTTCAGTCGTAATAAAATAAAACTGAATTTTTACGCATGCGTTCGTTTCATTGAATTTGATTTAGTTATGAAAAGTTAAGAAAGTAATAGGGAAACGCATGCATACACATCAGACATACTAGAATGATGTAATGAAAATAGGGGTACTGGGCCTACTCAAGGTGAAGGAAAATTATACCTGACAGTTATCTGCCTCCGTAACCTCGCCTGAGTTCCGACATAGCTCCGGCAATCGGTAGGGCGAACCTCCCATAGAGGTTTTGGTGCAGATTGTCGCCTTCCTCTCTAAACCAGAAGATTAGACTAAGAGTAAGAAGGGTCAAGAAAGACGCATTAAGTCTTTCAAGTATAAGGAAGGTGCTCTCAGACCTGCGTGAGAGGGCCTCGATACCTTGAGTCGCCCGAGGGCCCCGCAATGGCAGCCAAAAATCACAGTAAGATGGTCAACCCCAAACCAAGCGTAGAACAAACGACACTCTGACGAACCTTCAAGTCGCAGAAAGACCCCCTCTACGAAACCTGATTATCACTCAAAGTCGCAACGATGTTACCTGTCACCAAACTGCTGCTATGCCGCCCAGAATGGCTGTTTTTAAAATAGAGCACACCCATTCTAGGACGGGAAAGTGTTCCACTTTCCCTACTATGCCCAATTCCACTTGTTTGTTTTAACAAAGGTGTACTTATGATGACAGTAAGCTATAGGGGACCCCTACCAAGACCAGATTTTAGCACGTAGGGGTGCCCAGCAGCCTGATTTGCTTATCCACTGGCAGTCTAGCGTAGGTGAAAGTATTCTCATATCCCATGGCAACTGTTTTTAGGGAATTGGAGGTAGTTTTGACAATTTTGACTGTTTTGTTTCGCTCCCAGCTAACAACCTTTTTTTTTTTTTTTTTTTTTTTTTTTATTGCCCCAATCTATTCGTGGGGAGCAGCACGTGTTGGGGACCGGGCCCAGCGTCGGGCAAGTAGGAGTGGGGACAGGGAGAGGAAGGGACTTTACAAAAGAAAGGGGAAACAATAGGGCGAAGGAGCTCCCAGAAATAGACATATCCATAGGGTCGGAAACATCACACATATTTTCAGCTCAGCAGGATTCAACTGCGCTAGCATCAGGCACAGTAAAAGAGAGACAGTATGGAAATGAGATCCCAAAGACGGCCACATCGGCTCCAGGAGAGAGAGGGACTGTACATGAGGACTTTACATGAGAATATAGCCACGACAAAAAGGGAGACAATGGGGCTAAAAAAGTGGGGGTAGGGGAATGGGAAGCATGTTAGCCTACTGGAATCACCCATGCTTAACTTCCAGTTGAGGTCCCAAAGACGGCCACATCGGCTCCAGGAGAGAGAGGGACTGTACATGAGGACTTTACATGAGAATACAACCACAGCAAAAAGGGAGACAATGGGGCTAAAAGAGTGGGGGGTAGGGGAATGGGAAGCAGGTTAGCCTACTGGAATCACCCATGATTAACTTTCAGTTCCAGTAGGCTAACCTGCTTCCCATTCCCCTACCCCCCACTCTTTTAGCCCCATTGTCTCCCTTTTTGCTGTGGTTGTATTCTCATGTTAAGTCCTCATGTACAGTCCCTCTCTCTCCTGAAGCCGTTGTGGCCGTCTCTGGGATCTCATTTCCACATTATCTCTCTTTTACTGTGCCTGATGCTAGCGCAGTTGAATCCTGACGAGTTGAAAATATGTGCGATGTTCTCGACCCTATGGATATGTCTATTTCTAGGAGCTCCTTTGCCCTATTGTCTCCTCTTTCTTTTGTAAAGTTCTTTCCTCTCCCTGTCCCCACTCCCGCTTGCCTGGCGAATGGGCCACCCGATTCTTCGAGCGCTGCTCATCGTCACTGATTACAACTGGGGAGATCAGGCTTTGCGTTGCCTTGCTTCTGCCTTCCACTAACATCAGGTCTCAATGTACATTCTCCTTTTATCTCGATCCTTGGTGCCTTCTCCATGAGGGTGGTCCAACTAGCGACTGGTTTTAACCCCTGCGTTTCTTGGCTGTCCTTCTTTGCTGTGGGGGCTCCTCTCCAAAGATCTGCTTCATGTTGTAGTCCAATGGTCTCCCTTCTTCAATTTCCTTTAGGACGGGTCCCCCTGGCCGGCTGTTGGGAGGGGGGGGGGGGGGGGGGGGAGTATGCGGGAGTCACAGAAATGAGTTATAACTGCACTATGAGCCAAGATACTGTTTCAAATTGCAGTTCAGACAATGTATACAATGCAGCTTTCTGGCCAGGCAGGGTGACCAAAGTGAATTGCAAACTGTATCTTGCCCCATAGTGCAGTTATAACTCGTTTTTGCGACTCTACTGAAGTTACCCCAAATTTTTGGGAAACGTGGCCAGCTTCGGGAAGCACTAGTTTTCAGGATCTTGGGTCGGCGCGATAATTCGGTGCCAGCGTTGGGGCGGGTCCGCGACGAAGAGGAGGCACCGGCTGATCGCCATAGCCGCTGTGATAAGAAAAAGTGACGTGTGCAGCAAAGAAGCGGCAGGGCGGGCGGCGCCATGAAGAAGCAAGAGCAATAGCGTGGAACATGTCTGGACCACGCATGGACGAAGGCTCCCATTGCGTAACCTGGCTTTTTGGCGTGACGATGGTAAAGGGAAATGAGTAGAGAAGTTTCTCCAAGATTTTAGGACGATTGGGATACAACAGAGGCGAAAAAGAAGAGCAAGGAGGAGGGAGTAAGGGGCGGCGACTTTTGAAACGGACGAAGACGGAAGGAGTGTGGGGTGATGGGAAATGAATAGATGGGGATTAGAAAAGGGTCTGCCTCGGCGACAAGGTGAGATGCAATAAGGAGGGGAACATCGACTTTGGGACGACTTGGACAACGGGGTATCTGATCGACAGAAGGACGAAAGGCGCTTTACATACATTATCGAGGCGGTCGGGACAATCAATGCGAGGAGAAAACTTTGGGTACTGGTTCTCTGTCCTTTGCGCCCCTGGGGAAATCCCCGGTGAAGGAAGAGGAAGAGCCGAGAGGTACGTACAGAGCGTCAACTTCCGTCTCACTAGAGCGGCTTGCTCCGTTTCCATCTCCATCCCCCGTTTCCCCTCCGCGACCCTATTTACCAAGCTTCTCTCCCTGTCAGATCACAACAGATATTTGTGAACTGGCACCCTCTCCATTTGAAAGCCTCGACCGAAGTGGCCCCTGCTCGACACGACGGAAGGAGGTGGAGGACCGTGACGTGGAGCGCCACCGGCGAGGAGGCAACAAGACAAATGAAGCATGCTCCGGCCACTAAGCTGGAATAGGTGGGGGATGGGGAACGGGAGGTAGCTACAAATAAGCAGCGCTACCGGCGAGGTGGCAGCAAGACAAATGAAGCACCATCCGGCCACTGAGCTGCAATTGGTGGGGGATGGGGAACGGGAGGTGGCTTGCCCGCATCAACTAAGAATCACTTATAAGTGACACTGCCTGGCCTGAAGATTGGAAGGGGTTCTGGCCACGGGACTGCTGTCTAACTAACACTGTCATGCCGGCGCCTGGTTCTGGTTAAACTTCCCCCTTCAGGGGTGGGCCAGACAGCTACCAGTCGCTGCAGTCGGTTGTCTGTACAAACAAGCAAGCACGATGTGTCTGCTCTTATCAGCACATACTTGCTTAATCCTATTCCTCCCCTGCTGTTGCCGCATGTGCAAGGATCAAAATGCGGCACACATGGGTTCTGAGAAAGGAAATGGTTTCAGGGCTCTGAAAGATCTTCCAGCAACGGACATTGTATTTGTGAATAGTGGGGGGCTGCTGGGTGCTGCTGTGTGTGAAGACGCACGCACCACACATAACAGGGCCCTTGACAAAAGTCTCTTGTCCGTCTTCACTGGTTGTCAAGAACTTTAAGGTTCATTACCGCAGCAAACACGGGATTTGAAGAGGGTACAAGGTTTAATGGGTACAAAGGGTTTCAGAAACAATGGGGTTAGAATAAGGGGGGTTGCAGACACTGAGGATAGGAGTTCAGCCACTAGCACGGCAGACACCATCCTGGGTGGGGCTAGGCCACCGAAAGTAGGAGCTTTACAAATTGGAAGGGTAACATATGCAGCCCCGAGGGAAAGAAGGATGCTCTAGAGCAAGAACTCTAATGGCCATATGCCCAACAAACATTGTACCACAACGATGTACCCAAGGGACGCTGGACCCGATTTCCAGCAGGTGCTGCTCCCCACCAATAGATGGAGACTCCCCGGCGGTGCTAGATGTGTCTGCTATTATCAGCACACCTAGCATCCGATCGGGTTGTTTAAAAAAAAAAA
>BFEA01000358.1:214241-256531 GCA_003427395.1 Chara braunii | reverse complement strand
CCCACAGCCCCCCGAAGCACCGCCGCCGCTCCCCACACTGCCCAAAGGCCCCCCCCACCTCGCACAACCCTTGCGTAAACGCGTCAAACGCGTTTACCGTCGTTCACTGAACGCGCGTTCATTGCGTTTACCGTCGTTCAATGAACGCGCGTTCACCGCGTCCAAAGCCTGAACGTGAAACGCGCATTGAATGAATGCGAGGTAACACAGCGACAATCCTAGCATGAAATTTCAATGCCGCACCGGATAGGTGGCTGGACCGATGAAAAGTCCACTTCATTACCACACACAACGCAGAGGAGGATGCACGGATGCTAAGTGACTTGTGCGCTCCCCTCTCGCTATTCGACACCTTCAGGCGCAACTTCCCGACTGGAAGGGACTTTACCTGTATTCAAAAAAATGACTCCGCCAGACTGTCAAAATCATGGATCGATTTAATCTTGGAGTCAGAGAATTTGGGAAGGGGGCTCACTGTGGCAGCAATACTGCCGATCATCCCGTACCCAAGTCTGGACCACAAGATGTATATGGCAGTTAGGACCTTTCACAAACGGCCAGACCATGAGGCTAGCTACTATAAACTCAATACCTCCTTACTTCGGTCCAAATCATTACAGAAATACCATAACAGGTTTGGGACTTCTGGAAAGACTACCACCCTCAACTAGACTCTCAAATCGCATGGTTCAACGACGGACTGTACTTTATGGCCAAAAAATGCAACGAATACTCCAAATATCCAGCTACACAGCGACATCCGCAAAAAATGATGATAATGCAAAACCTCGTGGATGCAGAGCAGAAGCAAAACTCGCAAGAGCAGGAACTAAGGACCTCTGAACTACAAACCCATATACTAGACTTGAAGACCCAACGTTTGAAGCATGCATAGTATCGATGGCAGGGAGCCCAGACAAGGGCAAGAATATTCAGATGCTCTACTGAAGGAGTAATGAATTCTTACTTCTTCAGCCTAGCCAGAACACATTTCAAAAGGACCACGATCGAGGCACTCTACGAACCTAAAGCCAGGGAATCAACCCCGACCGTGACCACGGCTCGATGCACTGAGATAACATACGATTTTTATAACAACCTTTTCTCCTCGCATGTGGATAAGTCGGATGCGCCATACCACGATCGTCAATTAAAAGAATTTTTGGAACCGGTAAACAAAACACTGACATCGGAACAACGCAGATCCTTAGATGCCCCACTCTCTAAACAGGAGATATGGAACGCCCTCCTTCAAATGAAGGAGGAGAAGGGACCTGGGATTGATGGTTTCCCTAAGGAATTTTAGGAAACCACATGGGATTTTTTGAACCAAGACGTTATGGACTTCTACGAAGACGTATGGCTCACAGGTGAGATGGGAGAAAGGGTGGGGCAAGGGATACTGACCCTCCTATATAAAAAAAGGGACAAAATGGATATTAGAAATTACAGCTCAATCACGTTTATCACAGTAGTATACAAAATGTTGTGTAAGGCTTTCACTAACAAAATGATCCTGATAATGGAAGACATTATTCATCCCTCCCAAATCGGCTTCATGGAGAATAGGAATATACAAGAGAACATCCTGTTAATCGATGAGGTATTCCAACTCAGGAGACACTCCCATCAAAACGGAGCTTTGGTTTTCATCGACTTCGAAAAGACATACGACAATGTGGACTAACTGTTTCTAAACAGATGCCTGAAAAAAGTGAACTTTGGGCAAAATTTCAGACGTTGGATACAAATCCTACACCAAAATGCATCCACATGCGTCCAAGTCAACGGGTGTCTGACATCACCCCTACGCTCGGAGCGGTCGGTCCGCCAGGGGACCCAATTGCCCCCTTCCTTTTCCTGGTCATTATGAAAGCACTAGCTGCCAACCTTTGGGCAAATAAAAACATTACCAGAATTCGAGTCACACATATTCCGAAGGACGCAATCTTGATACGCTCCCTTTTTGCGGATGATTTCACAATTATGGCAGAGGCCACACACTGCAACATGGAGGAAATTCAATAGATGATGGAAAAGTTTGTCAAGGTTTCCGACATGAGAGTCAACTGGGGGAGCAAAACACAAGGATGGTGGATTCGCTATCAAGGAGGACGCCCCCCAGAGTCACCACGTATTACATGGATGCCGTTAGAGACCCCAGTAAGAATCATAGGGGTATCCATGACCACATAGGGACGCCCACCAACCAATGACGAATGAATTAGCGCCCCGACTCAACAGAAATTAAACAACTTGAATTTGAGAAACAAGCATACATCCTTGTTTGACCGCGCTCTAGTAATTAACAACGTAATTTTTGCAACATTATGGTACAAGTCGTTACTGTGGCCACTGAGCAAAGTGACCCTAAGAAGCCTAAGGAAAAAGGCAGCGGCCTTCCTATGAAGGGGGGACGACGAGCAGAGCAGCACAATAAGCCGAGTGGCGTGGGATTCAATTATCCAGCTTAAGGCGGGGGGAGGCCTGATAATAATTGACCCAGCCACGCAGGTGCAAGCATTACGATTAAAATGGATTAAAAAGTTCATATTTCCCCCCTCGTGTCTGTGGTGCGTATTAGCTCTGGAACACCTGGCTCGTCTGGCCCCGGAAACCCCCCAAACGATCCACCCGCTGACATGGTTGGAAGACCATTTTTGGACGATTCCACGTAAGCTCCCCCAAGGAAGGGAGGGGATGGACGGTGGTGACTGGACGATGGACAACTTCTGGCCATGTCTGCTGGAAACCTGGCATAGACTTCCGCTCCCAGACAGGACCCACCCCAACCGTTGGGAGGAAGTCTATTGACAACCCCTCTTCGGAAATCGATGGGTGACAAACTTGAGTGGCTGCGTCATGACAAGCTCATCCCTGCTCTGGAAAACTTGGGTTAACGAGGGGTGCTCAGGGTTAGGGATCTATGGGACAATGACAGACAGGACTGGATAACAGGAGACCGGTTGCGAGGAATCCTACGGTACCGCCACCACATAGAGGAGTTTTTGGATAACCTAATTAAAGCCATCCCACTGGCGTGGTACCAAATTCTAAAACGAGGCCCGACTCTGAGAGCATGCGATTGGGTAGCAAGTACGGAGACCCCGCTAAGGGTGGGCCAGATACATATCGTCTCACCCCAAACAGTCTTGGTCGAACATTACACTATCACCAGAGTAGGCACCCTCCAAGGAAATAGAACCCCCTTCGAATAGAAAGAGAAAGCATATGTGCACCGAGTGAGAGTTATAGAAGAGAAGGGACATGGGGTGGTGTTCCGGTTATTCAAACCAATCCAGTTGTCGGTCAAATCAACCTATAAAATGCTCAAACCTAAAAGGCGTTTGAGAGACACAGTTAACGACCGATGGGCTAGACACCTAAACGTGGACTGCTTCCTCCTGTCACCGATTCAATGGTTCAAGGAACACAAATCTAAACCCATGAAAATCACCTCCCTGCAGTGGCAGATTGCCCACCGCTGTTTGCCAATCAATGACTGGCTGACAGACCGCACTAATCTAGAACAAAGAAATCTGTTACTTCCATGGTGCCAGCGGTTCCAGAGTCTTTTCCCTGCCCAATCTCCTCTACACTCACATGCATTTGAATACACATACATATACATAATTTATATGCTCACATATAGAACTCCTCCCTGGAGCCCCCCTTTCTTTTGATTGATGTAGCTCAGTGGTTAGAGCACCGGTTGGAAATGCGCATTGTGGTATAAGGTTGAGGGTTCAGAACCCTGCAGCCTTGCGCATGGACACCGGCAGGGCGTTAGATTGACGCACGGCTGGACACACATCCTCTTGGGCTGACACATGGTGCTATTACAGATACTGCCTGCGCACCACCCAAGGGTAGTCCACAGTGTTGTATGTTGGTTGTGGGTTTCACAGGGTTTGCTTGGGGTGTTGGTCTTGGGTGTTCTGATGTTCTCCCAGTCTGGCATATCCCATGTTCGTTCCATTTCCGGTAGTTGCTCATACGGTAGAGTCTTGGATTACATGTTACAAGGTTATGGGTTTGAGCTTGGTTCGGTCCTTGGGGGGGGTCCTTGTCCAGCTTGCCCCGTTCTCTCCTCGATACACACACATGATTCACTGTTATACCGCGTCAAACGCGGGGATGCAACCATTCGGCTAGCATGCTTTATGTTATAGACAGTAAGCTTGGAAAAGGTCTTATGAAGTGGGGGATGGGCAGGCTTCTGGATGGTAATGTCCAAAGCCAACACTCTCCCACACACCACACTCAACCCACTCACAAGCGCACTCACACCTGTGTTGGCTGAAGACCTTACTGATACCGACTGGAAGGATCCAGCTCACTATCTTAGTAGGATGGCACCAAGAGTGCCACAGGAGGCCGTGGGGATTGAACCCAAACCTCCTGAATGCCACTTGTGTGCCTAATCAAATGAGCTAGGATGCTGGATTGAACCCAGATTCTTCTACCGCAGGAGAAAAAAAAAAAGAAACTGAAAAACGAATAGCAAGCTACTGAGGGTTGTACCACCCCACACTCCGTCAGGAAAAAGGGCATTTCAAGCTCTAAAACTACTAGCAGTGTATCTAACCATGTTCTACCATAAGATTCATGCCCGTTTTGCACATTTGGTCAGTAGTGGAGTAAGGCCCTCCATCTCCACAACTCTCGTGGCAAAGGTAAGGGCCTCCTTCCACTACTCGCCATCCGCCACAAACAGTGGCGAGACCTGGCGAGGCCGAAAAGTGCATTGTTCTGGTGGAAAACGGCTTTTGGTTCCATTACATCGCCGCCGCCATGTGCACTGTGGTTGCTGTGCCGGCCTGCTCCCCGGACTGTGGTGGGTGGCGAGCTAATGGAACGGTGACTGCGTTCTCTTCACCATGTACTCGGACTGGAATTCACTCCAGGTGCAGCGAAAATTGGCCAACACTAGGGGACAATACAGGTCGACTGTCAGGACCGTTGTGTCATTGGCAATGGTCACACGAAGCATTTCGCGGAGGGGTGAGGAGTAGCACCTCCACGAAGGGCCGTTGCAGGTAGGCAAAATGGAAAGCCTTGGCGACACATCGCCAAGTGATTTCGGACCCAAATTCTGACAGCGTCCATTTCCTGGCTATTGGCAATGCAGTGGAACGGAGTCGCATCCACCATGCGTGGCGGATGGCGAGTAGTGGAACGAGGCCCTAAGTACGCTTTTTGTTCTTTTTTCTCCGAAAGTCAATACGTACGTTTTTTCTTTTCTTTTCTTTTCTTTAGTAAGTCTTGCCAAGGAGGCAGGGCAGTCCGTTCTGGATTTCGTTACTTGGGCATAGTAAACAGCAGAATGCGTCTATCTGTATTTATGGGAAGATGCAGTAGAAGAGAAAAAAAACGAAAGCGGAAATGACCCAGACCCAAATCGCCCGCCCACACCCATATCACCCGCCCCCAGTTTGCAACGGGAAAAAACTCTATCCCTCAAAAGGGAAACAATGGACGGCGCCCTATACTAAATTGCAACGACCTTGACAAGCTAACCTGGCCTACGACCGGTCTTAGGGACGACGGCGACCAGACCCTATTTTCTGCTATCTGAGACCCCAAATGAACCCATCCTAGCGAAGTTGTACTGCACGACCTTACCGAAAATAGAAAGAAATGAAACGAAGAAAATGAAACCCACACAAGCGAAGCCTCCTAGCTGCGAACAGAGTACACATAGCTTTCGGGGATGCACACATAGCTTGCGAATTATATATCGCCTATGGGTTACATACATAAGTTTTCACACATGATACTGTCTACATAGATTCACAGAATATACACATAAAAAACAGGCTGGGGAGCTAGTCACTGGTGGGGTCTAGTGCCTGCAGTGGGTTCAGGTAGGTTGGATAGGGTGTCATTGGGTGCAGTTCCTACTGACATTCGGATAGAACTGTCTGGTGGCTATATATGGGGCCTGTAGTTCATTGTCTGGGTCTGGCGTCCGAAGTTCCTGTTCGGCAAGGTTCGTCCGATTCCGATTCCACCAGGGCTGGGCAATCTATCAGCCCTGGTGCCTATCACTGCTGTTCGGTCCAAGTTGCCTGCCCGTTGGTAGGGCAATGGTCCTGAGTGCTGGCCACACCGAGGTAGGATAGTGAGATAGGGGGTGCGCTAGGAGTATTGACGTGAGGATGGGTTGGGAGGTGGTCTCATATTACAGGACACCCGCGGCTCACACTTCCAGGTGATCACTGCGCACACACTGACTGACCTCTACAACACCCTGGACTTAAAAAAAAAAAAAAAAAAAAAAGATGATTGGGGTAGTCAATGCTGGCAGTTTGAGTACTCTGAGCAATTTGTGCCTTTCATGTATAATGGGACGCTGGACCCGGTTTCCAGCAGGTGCAGCTCCCCACCACTAGATGGAGCAGCTGGTCATGGGGGGAAAAAAAAAAAAAAAAAAAAAAACCGCCTACCAGTGGGAGGTGATATGAGAAACCTTTCCCATTCCCCACCGATTTTGAGAACACCTATGACCATGTAGACCGGGATTTCTTAAACATGTGCTTACTCAAAAAATGAATTTCGGTCAAGCCTTCTGCCACTGGGGCCTGGACCCACTAGCAAGGTATTCTACCATGCCGTTCAGGATTTCGATCACGTGTGGCATCGAGTGACTCAGTACGGCCGTCGAATAGATCGGATCTCGACGGCCTGGTAGTTTCTGAGCGGGGACTGTAAAGATGTCCACCTCCCGTCCAATGAGATGCGTCGAAAAAAAAATTAAAACGAAATTGGACTAACTTGGACATGATAGCTCGTGGTTTTGCGTGGGCGGGAAGTCAGGATTTTATGGGCTCTAAAGGGGGGGGTTGATTTCCAGACTTCGTTTTTCTTTTTTTCCTGGCTCTGAGAAATAGAACTTGAAATGTGAAATTCAAATATTGTGGTGCATCTGACAGGAACACTTCCGCGTTGTTCGATGACCTGCTAAAGGCATCATAAGATACATCGCTAGGAATGTATCCCAATACCCGTTACTTGTTCATCCTCGTGAATGTGTCCGTGGACACATTTTATTGCCACGGTACATCACTATGAAGACTTAAGTGAAGGAGATAGTACCAACCCACGAATTGGGGTGCACAACTGTTCTTCATAGTTTTGTGTGCTATTTCAATTGATTTTAAATCAGAAAAAGATCCATTCACGCAAATAAAAAATCACTTTGTATTTTCCAAAAAACCATAAAACTGTGTCACACGTAGTAGAATACTTCGCTAGTGGGTCCAAGCCCCTGGGTGGATATTCCTTTTTTTTTTTTTACTAATCTATATTCTTCTCCCAATTGTTTTTATTTTTATTTATTTTAAGCTATACTCTTCTCTCATTTTTTTTATTTTTATTTTTTTTAACCGCCCGCGACAACAGATAGGAGTGATGATAGGAGCATACACTCCTACCTGTCTTGCAGGGGGCTCCAGTCTATTGGTGGGGAGCTACACCTGCATCTATTCCATCTTTCTTGGTAGTACGCATTTATCTCATCCTCTCACTAGTCTATGTATAGTACGGGGGAACACCAACCAAAACCGGATCTTCCCCAGCCCACGGGGTAGGTTGGCACCACAGCTGTGGTGCGATAGCAAGGCTGTACCAGTCCCTCATCACGGTGATGAGGGGTGGACAGGCATTGCCGATGGAGGAAATCGGCGTCGCTGCATAGCAGCCAACAACATCAACAAAGGTCCTGCCAATGTTGGCTTGGGGGGCCAATGGGTTATCTCTAGCTGGTAGAACACCAAGCTTGCCCAGGCACATACGTGAGGCCAATGGGGATTGATCCCACGACCTCCTGGATGCAACTTTTGTGCCTTACCAACTAAGCTAGGCCCGCAGGCCATTCTTCTCCTAATTTCACCTTTCACCATCTACCTACCACTAGTCCTAGGCCTATACCTTTCACTATCTACCTACCAATAGTCCTAAGCCTATACAGGGAACCCCTGCAAGCATAGCTGCCTCTCACAATTAAGGGGATATATGTTGCCCCTTGTCCTAATACTCCCTGACCACCGCCGATTTGGGTGGATATTCTCAATTGAGCAGTGTCATAGAAAGCGGAGTCAACACAAAGTCTGACCGACACGCAGAACACACATATAATCGTAGCTGCACGACAAAAAAGGTATGTGGAAAAATCTTGAATAAGCCACTTCATATTAGTTCATAAGAGAAGACGATAAGCATAAAGTAGCAATATAGCAAGCTATTGTTATGTGCCCAGTTGGGCGATGTACATATATAACCGAGGATCCGCAATGTGATGAAAAGGACTTAATGGACAGTGCAGTGCTAGTGGAATCTCAACAAGCAGTGTACATCCTGATACATACAAAAATGGTGCTTTGTAGCGCAGTGGAATACTTAGATATAAGTCCTGACCTGACCGGGACTGACCTCTATCACGTAGTCCAAGACAGCACAGCAGAATGCTAGAATATCAATGACTACCGTCTTCCCCCGAACACAACGCACCCTCATTTTGGCTGTATCTGGCCTGAAATATAGCTTGTATACATTCATTTTTAGGGTGCGTTATGTTCGGGGGAAGACGGCCCAATCAATGTCGCAACGCAGACCAATCATACATCATCCTCATCGCAAGGTGTGAAGGGGCCTGACGCTACACACAGGAAGAATGCGCCAGGTCCAGATCATGCACAGGCGAAGAGGAGGGGAACAGACGAAGAAGAGGGGGAGAGATGGGAATGTCGTCAACACCAAGTCTTTGTTACAAGTCCCAAATAATCCCTCGTCAAAATGTCCGAAGCCCAATGTCGAGTCTGGATCCAAATGTCACCAATCCCGCTCTCTCGTAGTCTGCTGATGCAGTGAAGTCAGGTAGCGAGAGGGTCAGAGGGAGATGGAAGACTGAGAAGAGGAAGAAGAAGAACTCTCTCTCTCTCTCATGTGCCGGGTACTAACCTGTGAAGATGGCGCTGTGCTGCAGGTACCTGGAAGACGAAGCTGGAGCTATGGCGCTACAGGTAAGTCTCCCTGGCCTCTGCCCAATCTCTCTCTCTCTCCTATACTACTTTAGCTCCTACTAGCGCCCAACGTTCAAGACTACTGCTAACGCTACTACTACAACTGCAGCGCTCCTCCAGAGTGCTGCTGCCGACTCCTGAAGACTACCTCCTGCCTCCTGAACTGCACGTGAAGTGCCTGGGAGGTTCCTATGAACTACCTGCAGCCTGCAGGGCGGGCCAGTTCTATATAGTGTTGGCCCGTCCAGGAGGCTGCTCTTGCCAATGCCAAAATGTGCCAGACCCTGGCGTTGAAACTCAACCAAGGGTTGTCTTGAAAACAGGCCCAAAATGACCTGTGCTAAAACCCTGGTCTGGTGCCTAAGTTTCTAGGGCAGGCCGGTCTTATGAGGGCCTGAAAATGGCCCTCCGTTTCAGGCTGAAAAGACTCAGGGCCTGGAGGGCCCTGTTTTAGGCTGAAACGACACAGGGCCTGTAGGCCCTTGTTTTCAGGCTTTCAGGCTGAAACAACACGGGGTCTGTAGGCCCTTGTTTTCAGGCTTTGGGTCTGAAAATGGCCTGTGCAGCCTGTTGCAGGCGCAACTTGTAACACTATGGTGTCTTCTCCCTCCCACCGCCTCGTAGTCATGCACCACTGGAGAGAGAACATGTCTGGCTTCCCCGACTAGTTTCAATCACCACCTGTTGTGGCTTCATCGGGGGGAATTTGAGATGACTGAGCAGTCCTATGTCTACCCTATTTGTACTAAGTCAGTTCAGGCACTGTTCCATTCCGCTCGGTCCTGACCTGGTCGGGTCAACATCCGGAACCAGCCTAGTTCCTTTTTTTTTTTTTTTTGGGGGGGGGGGGGGAAAAAAAGCTCCAATCTATTCGTGGGGAGCATCACATGCCGAGAACCGAGCTCAACGTCCCTTTGAAGTACAACTGAGAATATGTAACACATTTGAAATTTCGGGGCCCTTACCCGGCTTTGGCGAGGAAAACAATCAGTCGATAACCTATGAGAAACAACTTTTGTGAAAACAACTGCAGTTCTTAGAAAAAAACTGCCTATGATCTACCCAATCACAACCCAAACCTGGAAATAGAAGATCCTAACTAAGACCTCCTACTGTTTACACCTCCCATTCAACAAGCAAAAAAACGTTAAGTCCAAGTGTTTGGTCCTCATACCAGAACTCAACTGATCCCATACCCCCCTATGCTAGGGTTATAGAGCAACACGAACTTCTCCAGTACCGACCAGCCTGGTTCAGACGACAAAGAGTGCCTTCCTCCCTCGATACTCTCGATTAGCCACACGCCCCTAAGTTACAGGGAAAAAAAAACCGGCATTAGCTACGTCGGACAAACTGGTTATGCCTTCCTCCCTCGACATAACTCCACAGACCTCTTGTTCCCCCAGGTTACAGAGCAAAAGCTCCAGCACAGGTCTGCGTCGTCCCAACTTTGTCCTTCTGATCTACTTACTTAGACAGACGTCCCTTCTCATGTTGAGCCCCCTTTGTTTCCTCCCATCTTCCAGTTCTCACCTTCTCCTTCCCCCTTAACATTTTATCCACAATCTCCCTGATCATAGGCAGATCTCTGCATAGTCACTCTGTGACATACCGGGACCATTGCCCGACTTCGGCTAAGAAAATCCTTAGACAACTACCAGAAACAACCCTATAAGGATTCTTTTTTTCAGAATTCTAAATAATTCTTAAGCCCCCCTAAACTAAGAACATCAGCCTAAAAAACATGAAGACAGGAAAACAAAATCCCCTATGATCCCCATCCTTCCCCGCACCGCAGAGGAAAGATTACTGCCCAGGCATTCAGTCCTCGTACCAGAACTCGCTGGATCTCATACCCCCTTTGCTAGGGTGATACGACAACACTAACTGCCCCAGTACCGACCGAACTAGTTCTGACGGACATGAAGTGTCTTCCTCCCTCGACAACTTCCTTAGTTGCACAACCCCCAAAGTTACAGGGTCATTGCCCCAGCATCAACTCACTAGTTTCATTTCGCCATTTGTCTTATTCTCCGAAAATATCCACTTTCCCTTGCAAGCTTCGAGACTCGGAACTTCCCAGGGGCTCCCTACGTAAGTAACGGCCGAAGCTGCATCTGGTCCCTTTTCTTTATACTTTAAAGACTCATTTAGTCATAGTCCTTCCAGATTCCACCAAGCCATTACTCCCGGTCAATCCCCACGCCTTTGCCCTAGACGACCCGAGCTCAGACGCCGACACTTGGTACCTTCCTACAAGAGCATACACTCCTACCTATCTTGTGGGGGGCTCCAATTTATTGGTGGGAAACTGTGACCTGCTGGAAAACGGGTCCAGCGTCCCTTTTTTTTTTTTTTTTTTTTTTTTTTTTTTTTTTAGAAACACCCCCACCGGTGATAGTGGTGCTGATAAGAGCAGACACCACTACCACCCGGGGAGAGGCTCCATCTATTGGTGGGGAGCATCATGTGCTGGAAAACGGGTCCAACATCCCATATACAGATTGTAATCAGAGAACATCAGCGAAACAATATAGGGTAAACATGCCAACATTGATTACCCTGGATTCCAAGCGATTGACTGAGTAGGTCATTGAAAAAAGACTGGAAAAATAACTGGAAAACCCCTGCCAGCATTGACTGCTCTGGATTCCAAAAACTTAGCTGAACTGGTTGTGTAAGGCTCTCTAACAGTATCCACCAAAACCTGTTATGCAAGAGGATACCTAAGATACATAGGTGAGTAACAGGATAATGTGACTGGAAGGCGCCTGCCAGCATTGATTTATCTGGAGTCCAGCTGATCCCCTTCTCCTTCTTCAAGCCTTTGTCTGGTCAGGGGTTCGGGAGGAGCCACTGGGGGGCACCGGTGGGGCTTCCTTCCATCACCCTGCCCTTCCTCGAACAGTCCCTTGCCACCATACTGCCCTCTGCCGGGTGTACCCAACTGCCATCCGTCCCTACTGTGTCAGAATGCTAGTCACAGGCAGGAAAAACAAAATAAACAGCAGATCGGGTTCTGAAAGACTGTGTCATGGACGTATTTCCAGGGGCCATGGGTGGGGGGGGAATGGGTCCGGAAACTCCTCTGCGGGCCTCATGGGGATACTTGAATCTATCAGCAGCCACTCCTTGAATCTCAGACGGTAGTCCCTTGGGACTTCCTCTCTCTGGATGCCCTCCCTTCCTTCCTGTCCTTCCCAATCCCCTGACCAGCACACTTCCGCTACCCATCCCTCCTGGTCTCCGCCCAACCATTCCCTAGAGAATTGTAATAATCGTTCCCTAATATCTTTGGGGCTATGAAAATTGTCGAGCTATTGCATAGTTGACTTCCACCTATGCGAGAGCTCCAGTTGGAAGTGCATTTTGAATTGTTCAACCCTCTCTTCCCCTTCTACCCGTACCTGGTCCAAAGATAGGGCACAACGTTGCCACCACAACACCCACAGGATTGTTCTTCGGGACATATGAAACATGTTTGACACGGAGGTGCAGTCCTGGAAGGGTGGGTAGTGCCCCATTAGGAAGGCCGTCAATCCCTCGGCCATGGATACCCCGGAACCATTTGCCGCCACACCCTATCCCACCACCTCAAGGTCAAAATTGTTGCTGGGCATTGCAAAAAAATGTGTTCAATTGTCTCTGCTCTCTTTCTAGTCGGGAAGCCCAACAGGCAGCGGGAGCACCAACGGAGCGCACGGCCTTGTTGCTCCAAACGTGAATGATCAATTAGCCAGTCATTCGTAGGTAGGCATCGATGTAAGATATGCCACTGCAATGAGGTAATTTTTGCAGGTGTCGCAGAACCATCGTATCGGTGTGAGAAGGTGCCTCTCCACATTGAGGTGCTTCTGCCATTTGTCGATCACCGTGTCTTTTAGGCATCGGTTGACTCTGAGCATTTTGTACGTCGCTTTCACTGAGAGCTCCGACAATGTTTTAGGTTTAGGTTGTCGCGGGTTTTGCCGTGAGACGGGGTTCCAAACCCACTCCAAGGGGTCTATTGGGAGATCTTCTATGACTATCTCAAGGAGAAAGGTCCGCCGCCTGTCTCCTTTCCCAAATATTATGGTTCTATGTAGTTCCTCCTTCGGAGTCCATTGGAAGGGGTCCCGACACCCTTCCAGTCCTCCGTTTCCTTTTGTGTTGTACCACTTAATCAACACTTCATTCGGCTGAACTAGATGAATCAGACCTACCTTATTAATCCTCCCTTTCGTGGACACCCAGTCTCCCTCCTTCAGCACCGGCCCTCCGCGAAGGATAGACCACCACCCTACCGGGAGGGTCTCCGTTATTTCTTCAAATGTTGACTCGACATTGTGGCAGTATCTCAATTTTTCCTTCAACTTCTCCGGGTCCTTCCAGTCCTTCCTCTCCCTGTCCCAAAGGTCTCCCACTCGAATCACCCCATTCTTCACCCATCCTTTCCATGGGGCATCGGAACTGCAGAAGATCTGACCCCGTTCGTTAGTAATCCAGCGGTTTCCGAAGAGGGGTTGTCTTGCCACCTCCTCCCACCCATTTGGGGGTGGGCAATTCGAGGGGGGGAGTCTCCTCCAAATTTTTAACAAGCGGGGCCATAAATCATCTCTCCATCCTTCCCCTCCTCGGGCCGCCGTGACACTCTCCAGTAACGATCTTCTAACCATCGGAGAGGGTGAATGGATTGAGGGGCTGCGGGGACCAGACGGACGATTTGTGTCAGCGCCAACGACCTCCATACTAATGGGTTCTCAAAAATCAATCGTACCACCCATTGTAAGCCAAGGGTTTGGGATTGAGTGAGGGGGTCTAGAATACCAAAGCCTCCTTAAACTGATTCCCAAGCCACCCAACTAATAACATGGGGGGTTTCACTATCCCCTCTCCATATGTACGCCGCCACCTTCCTTTTCAAGATCTTTAGGGCCCCTGGGCTCAGTGGCCAAAGTACCGATTTGTACCAAAGGGTGGCTAAGACCACATTGTTGATCACCATAGCTCGACCGAAAAGTGACATGTGTTGATGATTCCATTGAGAGAGTTTAGCGAACGCTGGAGCTGACAACCATCCATCATTCTCGAGAGATTGACCTAGCACTGTCATCTTGACCCCCAAAATCCGGATTGGGGATTCAGGAGCCACCCAGGTGATGTGGTGTCCTTCCGGAGGACAACCCCCTTGATGGTGGAGCCACCACCCTATCGTTTTTTCCCCCCAGTTAACGGTCATATCCGAGAGGTTGCAGAAAAGGTCCATTAGCCTGTATATCACCTCCATGCTTTACGGCGTGGCGTCGACCATGATTGTGAGATTTTCTGCAAATAACAAACAAACCGAAACAACTTCCTTAGGGATGTCGGCTATCTGAATTCTCTTTAAATCTTTACTGTTTCGGAGGTTAGCTGCTAACGCTTCCATTATAATAATGAATAAAAAGGGGGCTATGGGGTCCCCCTGTCTAACAAAACGTTGCAGTTTTATCACTAGGGTGATAGACCCGTTTACCTGAACGCTCGTGGTTGCGTTGTGGTGCAGAATGCGCACCCACCTCCGAAAGTTGTTACCAAAATTCACTTTTTCTAGACACTTATCTATGAATGTCCAAAAAAAAATAAAAATAATAATAATAATAAAAAAATCTATGAATGTCCAGTCTACATGGTCATAAGTTTTTTCAAAGTCAATACAGATGAGAGCGGCGTTGCTTTTGGACTGATGGGCCCAACTAATCATCTCATTGACTAGGAGTATATTTTCTTGAATATTCCTATTACGCACGAACCCCGTCTGGGCCGGATGGATGATGTCGTTTATTACCTCGCTCATTCGATCGGCCAACGCTTTGGACAACATCTTATAAACCACCGTCAACAGTGTGATAGGACGGTAGTTTCAGATAATCATTTGTCCCCTTTTTTGTGGAGTAATGTTAATACCCCTTGTCCCACTAATTCCCCCAACTTTCCGGAATCCCATACCGCCCTGTAGAATTCCATCAAGTCTTCACTCAGGAGAGGCCACAGGGCCTCCAAAAATTCCTTGGGGAAGCCGTCTAAGCCTAGGGTTTTCTCTTCCTCCATTTGCATAAGTGCCGTCCAAATTTCCTCTTTGGTGACCTGACGGTCCAAATGGTCCTTCTGTATCGAGGAAAGATGACTCTCCATCGGGCGTAGGAAGTCCTCCAGCTCGCTTAGTCGGTCTGCCCCCTGCCGTTGGGAGATGTGGGAGGAAAATAGATTTTTGTAAAAGGATCGACCGATCCTTACGCAATGTGCTGTGTTGGTAGCCAATTCGTCGGTCACAGGGTCCAAAAGGGCCTCGATGGTGGTGTGGTGTGCTCTTAGGGAAGCCAGGCTAAAAAGGGTCCAGCGTCCCCTGAGATACAATATTCTGATTATGGAACAACACTTGCTAGGAACCGGGCCCAGCGTCCCTCATGAGACTACTGATGATACTAAAAGTGATAACGATGATGTTGATGATGCTGGAGATGATGATGATGATGATGATGATGATGGTGATGCAGTCGAAGTTTGATATTCTATGTCAGGAAGATAGAGACTGTGTGTGGGCGAGTAAAGGACGTGAGTTACTGGTTGAGCGCCAGGTTGCCTCATCCTGGGGTCTGTGCGTGCTTATCTGGCAGACCCTCTCATTAGGACTTAGAGGAAGATTGCTTGAGCCTGGCGTCCACAGTTCCTGTACGACAAGGCTCGTTTGATTCTGCGTCCACCAGGGCTGGGTCATGGCCAGCTTTGGTGCCTGTCACTGCTGTTCGGTCCAAGTTGCCCTCCATACTGCAGTGGCAGGGTAATGGTCCTGAGTGCTGATCACACTGAGGTAGGATAATAGCGGCAGCCAAGAGGTCCAGCAAGGGTCAGCCAGAATAAGCAATGCAGGCTAAATTAGGCAGGGGTGAGGGGGGGTGCATCCTTCCACACGGAAGTAATCAATGCCGCCCACTCGGGCCTCCCAGCCATAATGGGGAGGAGCGTGTGTGAGTTTCTAATGTATTTCATATTGACTTGCTGGTGGAATAGGAACCGGACTGTTGCTCCCCAGAATGGCAGGAGCCAGAACCGCGAGGTTYTGAAAAAAAAAAAAAAAAAAAAAAAAAAAAAGGAGTATTGACGCGAGGATGGGATGGCAGGTGGTCTTCTCAGGACAACCATGGCTGACCGCACCCGATAATCACCGTGGGCCTAGTAACTGGCCTCTACAACACCCTGGACTTTTTATGAAAAAAAAAAAGAAATAAAAAGGGGTATAGAGTCCGATAGACTAGCACAGCAAGACAGTGACCCTAACTGACGTGGGTCAGAAAAGGTATCCTTTTTTTTTTTTTTTTTTTTTTTTAACGACATCGGGTGCTAGTGTGTTGGGAGTGCTGATAGGAGCAGACACTGCATCACAACCCCACAGATTGATGGCTCCATTCCATTGGTGGGGAGCTGCTCCTGCTGGAAACCAGGTCCAGCATACCTGTACAAGAGAACAGCAAACAATTACATGGGTGCACTGTGTAGCCAGAGGGGATTAGGAGACGGAAGAATGGCGAGCAGCAATACACCTGAAACAGCAGCTGTAACTTAGGCAGGGGTGAGGGGTGGCAAATCCTTCCTAAAGGAAGTAATCAACGCCGAACACTCGGGCCTCCCAGCCATAATGGGGAGGACCTTGCGGGAACCGGACTGCTGCTCCCCAGAATGGATACCAGAACCCTTTTTGTTTTTGGGACAAAAGCTCCAATCTCGTGGGGAGCATCACGTGCTGAGAACCGGGCTCATCGTCCCTTTAGCCAGAACCCTAAGGTTCTGGTTTTCTTCTTCTTCTTCTTCTTTCCAAATAGATGAAAAATTGGGGCAACTAGAGGAAGCCATTCCCTTAGCCTGGCAGGTGACGTTAAAGTAAGGAACACCATCAAGATCAACAACTGGATGCGCTGGGAGAATGATTAGAAGATGGGTCGGGGAGGCCATCTCACAAATTGAACGATTGTCTGGACAACCCATGGCTAGCTGGTGGAGCAACCACCTTGTGTCTGGTACCTGGCCTCTACAACAACCTCGGCTTTATTAAAACAAAAAACGAGGACTGGTTTACAAGGTTCTCTGATTTACCTCTGCCACGCAAAGTGTATAAAGTCCACAATAACGACACAAGGCTCTGTCCTCTGTAGGCTCCAAGCTTTTTTTTTTTTTTTTTTTTTTTTTTTTTTTCTCCAAGCATTTGATCCACAATTACCAGGCGCTAGGTTCTCTCAGCTCAAAGGAATGACCACATGGAATGTACAGAGTGCAGGTGCAGGTCCCCACCAATAGATGGAGCCTTAAACACAGGGACCCAACTTCAGGGGAATGCTCTTATCACCCTGTCCCGCTGAGCACCCAGGCCTTGCCATTATTTCCAAAAAAAAACAAAAGTTGGGAGTGCTGGAGTGGCCTGCCGACAGTGCGGGTGCTAGGTGTACCTTGGCAAAGGTTTGTACGTCTATGAACCCAGGACCCGTAAACCTTGGCTTAGGGGTACCTTCGCACATCTATGATAACATTGTGATCACACTGTGAGTGGGAGTGGCCTGGGACGCACTCAACGCACATTTGTGATTACACTGTGAGTGGGCTTGCCAAAGGGCTGTCATTCCAACAGAAAAAAAAAGGGAAAAAAAAAAGGACACATGGCCTACCCCCTTGGGCTGACGCAGGTAAGCTATTACAGACACTGCCTGCACACCACCCAAGGGGATGTTCATGGGGGGAAAAAACAAGAAGAAAAAAAAAATTAAAAAAAATGATATGGGGCCTACCACCCGAATCAACGAATCATGCAGGTTGTAGAGAGAGATGGTGTAGGGACTCACGACTGGAGGGAAGAGCGTTCAAAACTCTGACTTGGTCCTCGTATGCATGCTTAATGCCAGCTAATCTATTTATGATCATTATTATTTGTTAACATCAGGCAGGTATGCTAACGGTGGCGATAAGAGCACACACAGCTAGGATGGCTCCAATTATTTGGGGGGGAGCAACACCTGCAGGAAAAGGGGTCCATCGTCCCCGTTACGGAATGTTGGATAGATGAATGAGAGAAAATGGCTGTGGCCTGCCTCTCTTTTTCATTTTACTTTGTTTCTTTGGAAGGGTGGCAGACTTGGGATATATCGACAGGAGCATCCAGCGGCCTAGTTCAGTTGGTAAGGCACGCAAGTGGCATTCAGGAGGTCTTGGGTTCAATCCCCAATGGCCTCATGTACCTTCCTGGGCAAGCTTGGTGCCCGCCACCTAGAGATATGCCGTTGGTCCACCCAAGTGGCATTGAGCAGAGACTGCTGATGTTCATAGGGGGAGGGGACCGGAGGGGAGGCACAGTGACTGGCCCATCGAAGAAGCTCGGTCCTGATGCCACCGGCTGACCCCTGGCCAGTATCGCCCACCTGCTGTAGCAGGTATCGCACCTGCTGGTGGGTGCAGCTCCCGCATGTTCCCTCGTTGGAGGCTTGAGCACGGATGTGGCTGCTACGGGGTTCCCCGTAATACTATAATGACAATAAAAAAGGCCTGAAAGGCCGTCCTGTCCAGATTTGACAGGTAATTGAATTGGTTGGGCTTAAAGAATTAGCCTTGAAAAAAATAAAAAATAAAAAAAAATCGACAGGAGCATGGTCCGACTAGCAACGGGGTAGGATAGAAAAGAGTTTGCGTGGCAGTTGAGTGACGCAAATCCTGCAGTGCAGTAATTGTGATCCCATGGTCAGTATCTTACGTGTATTACCCGAAAAAGGAAGTAGATCTTTGTTGGCAGTTGAGTGACGCAAATCCGCCGGTGCAAAGGAAACTTCCCGCCAAAATCTTTTCCACCCGTTGGGTGTATGGCCAATCCCAAAAGAGGGTGGGATCGGCCATAGGCCCACTGCATAGAAGATTTTCAGTATTTTGCTTGCTGTTGTGCAAATATCTCATTGGGTGGAGTATCTGTATGGAGCGCGTCATGATCACTGCTCACAGAAGTCGAGTTTATTCCAGAAAAAATGTGGCAGTTACTTTGTTCACTGTTGTTGCAATCACCACCATCAGATCATTTGTGATCTGATGGCTGGCAACCACTCTCCCGTGATTTCCGCTAGGAGGTCTCTGTTTTTTTTTGTTTTTTTTTTTGCCTTCTCCTGTTTTCTGAGCCCAGACATTCATAATGAACCTGCCAGGCCGCCGCCACACACTGTCACACTGGATCGGCCACACTGCTACCCGACTGCTAATGGGACCATGCTCCAGCTGACTGGCCCCAGGGAATTCGAGTTTTTTTTTTTAATGCTGCCTTCTCCTCATTGGGGGACAGCCGTATGTTTTCCTCTCACCTCACATATTTTTAACTGGCGTTCTGGTATGTCATGGAACATATCTTTTTTATCTTTCACTACCTACCTACCACTACTCGTAAGGCTATACAGGGGACTCCTGCAAGCATAGCTTTCTACCTCTCTTATGGAACTCGTTGTTTTCGTCTTTCTTTTTTTTTCTTCTGGAAATTGCTCCAATCTATTTGTGGGGAGCTTCACATGCTGGGAAACGGGCCCAGCCGTGGGCGAAAGAGGCGTACAGCGAGGATGAAGGAAGAAGTACATTGAAGACTTGATTGAAGAACTCATGGCCATGACCAAACACGAGAATCTGATTAAGAAATCTGCAAGAAAGACCACATCAAGTACGTCAACAACAAGATTACCACTGCTGTGTTGCTCAAGCTGCGGGCTAAAGATGCGTACGGCGAGGATGAAGATGAGAAGCAATCCGAGGAGGAATCCCAAGAGGAGAAACCCTCTTGACAGTCTGTCAATCTGCCTTCTACCTGGATCCGCTTAGATCAGTTAAGAGCACAGCGAAGAGATGAAGGGTGGAAGGGCATGAGTGCAGCTAAGATCAATGTCTGTATGTGTTTTTTTATTTTCTGACACTGGCATGCTATGGACAGCTGCAGTGGGCAGAGAAATTTGTTAGCTGTTGGGAGAATTCTCTGAAAATGGTATCAATCATCGATGTGTGTGAATGGGGTGGGCCATGTGTGTATGTGTTAAATTGTTAATTTCCCAGTGGTATAAGGTGACATACGTTGTTTGGTTCTACTACACGTTCGTTGAAGGTCAGATGGGATGAACACATTAGGAGGTCCTTGCAGTCTAACGGTAGTAGAAATCACAAACTTTATTTTCCTTCCTTTTGGGGGGGGGGGGGGGGGGGGGGGGGCAATTGCTCCGATCTATTCGTGGGGAGCAACACGTGCTGGGAACCGGGCCCAGCGTCCCATTGGTAGAAGTCACAAACTTAAACATTGGTTTCACCAAAAAGGCTGGTCTAGCTATGTCGCTATCCCCATTGCCTTTCCATCAATGGAAGAGATTCTCGAAGCCGAGGATTCATTATATTGAGTATTATTGACGAGTTTCTTTCACGATACCTGCTGAAATTATTCATTTCAAAATACAAGTTCTTTTAACATGCAGGCAGGCGAAAGGCAGAAAGAGGACAATCCTTTTCTTCATCTCAAATAGGCATAATCAATCTCCATTTCAAGCATCTCTCTACCTATCTACACACCAAAACCGAAGCAAACAAGTCGGGGAAAAAACAGCAAAAAATCTCATACCCAAAGTCATACCTCACCATTCTCATGCAAACACACATTTTCTTTGCCTTTTCAATGAACATTCAATGAACATGCAATGAACATTCAATGAGCATTCAATGAACAGGGTCAAGCAATTGTGAAGGGAAGTCTGACTCAGATAACTGACCATGAGTGAAGTTTGATCCGGCTCACTCAAGAAAGCCGAGTAATATCTCAATTAAAAGGAAACGACCGCCGCACACCTCCACAAGTTGATGCCAAGGGAAAAGCATCGGTCGTAGTGTCGACGCTTGTAAAAACAGAGCAAGTGAAGAATCAGAGGGTACGGAAGACGTGGATGTGGTACAGAACGATCATAACGGAGAAGAAGAGGGAGAAAATGATGAAGGAGGGCTGACAGCGTATATGAAGATGCGGGAGGAATTCTGTAGTTCCTTGCATTACACTCGGGTGCAGGAGCTTTGCAATCAGAAGAACATCCAGTACTTTCGAACGGACGCTGAGGCGTGGGAGCTTGCCAAACTCGACTTGCATGAGTATGCTAACACGCTGAAGAAAGAAAAACTAGCACGTGCCGCCGAGTCCTCCCGGTCGACCGCGGAACGTTCGAATAGAACTGAGAAAAAGAGAGCGGTATTCGACGACCCTGTAAAGGGAAACTGAGTTGGGACTCCCTTCGTGCATTGCGTCGTGCAGCGAACCGAATTGGAAGATTGAAGTGTCTAGTCGATGCTGCTACGCGCTTACTCCTCCAACGATTTCATGTCCTTATTATCCTTCTCGCCTGCCTTAGAAACGAGATAGCATGGGGACGAACGTACCTGCAATTCTGGCTCAGACTGCCTAGTAGATAATGGGATAGACTACTAGATGAACGTGAGTGTGTGTATGTGCTCATATCACTATGTCATAAGACTGTGTATGTGAGAAAGACCACCCACACACTGCGAGAACGATGGTTTGAGCATTGCAGAGTCATTAAGGGCACTAACAAGCAAAACGTTCATGTGTGGTTACGGAAGGTTGAAGCCAAGCATTATGTCCTGATATCAATTTGGTTCGGCGATGGGCCGATGATTGACATCGTGGAACAGACAATTATTAGCGACTGTAACCCAGGGTTGAATGCGCGTGTCACTAAGTATGGAAATAAAACACGTAAGGCACGCGGGAAGAAGAAGTCACACGTACGATGACAAATGTCTCCCACATACATTGTTGAACTACTGTTTTTTTATTGTCCAGCGGTCAATATAAAATACGATCCAGATCTGCTCAAGATCTTTAAAATCATTGGAAAGTACAAAGTTAAAAAAAAATATTTATAATCTAAAATAAAAATGGTGGGAGATGGTTGAGGGCGTGGTGCCTGGTTGTGCTGCTTTTCAGGTTTTCCAGAGTTGGGATCTGTGGGGAGATAATATTGTTAAAAGATGCGAAGAAAACCATCGAGCAGGGTGGTAACATGCAGATTGTTAATATAACTCGTACCAAAACAAAAACTGACTTGTTGAAACATGAGTTTGTAGCACTTCTCGGAGCACCTTGGAAATGTCGTGACTTATATAAACTTACTCTGTCTAGACTTATTGAGTTGAATAACGCTGTTAAAACAGTCAGTCAACATCGGGGTAGGCATATTATTCGCGATGTCCTTACTAATGTTTTTAAGTGGAAATTTTGTATTAACCCCCGGGTGAATAATATTATTAAATTACCATTTTGTACAACGATAGATAAAAGAAAGGTTAAGATGGAAGTAAAGAATTGGATTTCGGATAACATCCGACCACAATCATTGGAAGACCTGTATGCGAGAAGAACCAAGGTAGTCTGGCTCAAAGCCAAATCTGTCGGGGATCTTTTGCATAATCATAAGTCATATGTACGACAGTCCAGTTTTAACTATGTCTGCGCTGACTTTGATCTGCCTAAAGTCAATGGGCATGTTGCGGTTAAACTCAGTGAGGGGGTTGGTGTACATCCGTTTTTATTCAATGCTAAAAATATCTCGTTCCTGGGCTCTCTTGCAACCCGGGATGTGCTCGATGTTGCTTGTAATAATGCTCTCGAATGCTTGCGAACGATGGGTGTGGGATGTCCACAAGTGCACATTAATTACCTGCGGGTGTCATGGCCCAAATAAAAGATGCAGGAAGGATGTAAAAAGGGTGCAACAAGCGTTTGAGGGTCTGTTAGATTTCCCTTAGATCAAAATAAAAGCGAGACATGGTTGGAATGTCCCTTGTCGTATGAGGTCAGCCTAAGGAAGATGTTCCTTGAGAACGAAAATTACGAAATTGTATCTGAGTTCAAACAAGATGTTTTGACAAAAATGAAGGAAGAGTATAAAAAGTCGGGTTTTCTCGAGCTTGGGAGATGGGGCGACAATGGTGACCTGCAACATGCATACATCCTCTCAAAAGAGAAAGACAAATGCAAAAAGCGGCCTATCGTACCGTCCTATCAAAGTCTGTTAAGAGCAGCCCCCGACATTTTGTCGATTGCTCTAAATGAACTCATCCGAAGATTGAAAAAACCACACTTCAACTTGAGAGTCATTGACACTTAAAAAATTAAGATTACAAAGATTAACAAGATGCCGGAAGTAGAAAAATGAAACCTTGGTATTATTGCTCGCACTTACGATATCAAGGAAATGTTCACCCAACTTCCCAACGCTGAGATTCGGAAGGCGTTGACTTGGATTGTGGATTGTTTTAATGTCAAGTCAATCAAATAAATCAGAGTTAATCCAAGGAAAAAAGAAGCACGCTTTGGGAAATCACATGGGGAAACAGGTTGGAAATCAATTCGATTGAAACCCCTCATCGGGCTAACAAAATTTCAATTAGAGAACACCTACTTCCTAGTCTCCGATACAGTCCCTCGTCAAAGGAAGGGCATACCCATAGAAGGCAGGGCAAGCCCGCCTCTAGCGTGTGTGATGTGCATGTTGGCGGAGAATGGGTTTATAAAGTCCTTAGGTGCGGACAAGAGACTAGTTATGGGTAAGCGATATATTGATGATCTGTTGATAATTGCTTTGTTTCGAACTTTGGAGACGCCGGAGATATCCAAAGTCGAAAGTCATCCGGACAGAGTAATGCAATGTTATTCAGAAGGCTTGGTACTAGAACGGTCAGATCCGGGAAACTGCGTATTGGACTTTCTTGAGACCAAGTTGGTTGTATGCGGGGCAAGGCTACTGTTGATGTCTCACAAGTTCAGAAACGTAGGGACAATATGAGGTAGTATGCCGCTGCAGGTTCAAACGTACAAAGACTTCTCCTCGAATGGGTCCCAGACGACCAAGTTTGCAATAATTGCAAACATGATTTTACACATTGCCCAAAATTCAAATAATGACAGACTGACTTGCTGTAACATCCTCATGCTATACGAAGAGCTCAGGAAAAACAATTACCCAGGGAAAGTGGTGGTTGCAGGGCTCCAATGGATGCAGCGGAGGATCAAATCAACCTTCTCGAGCGGAATGTTGGACGTGGCACGATACGTACACCTTGGACGTTAGACCCCCTAGTATCTTTTCAAGACCAGATTGAATCGGGATAAAGGATACAACAACGGAGGGTATTTTTTTTTTCCGCCCTTAGCCGAAGTATGGAGTGCGGAAAAATTAAATTTTTAAAGATCGCGGGTAAGAATGACTGGCAGATATTGGATTCACTGCCAGAGCTTGTACCAGGTTCCTGAATAATGATGGTATAACACAGGTTGGCACCGATAGTGGTAGAAGAACCAAGAAACTCTGAGGAAGCCACCAGGTCTTGCAGGGGATTTACCTCCGCTTGAACACATTATGAACCAGATCCACTTGGTTGGGTCTGAGTACAGTGGTTGTCATGAGTCGACGCCTAGTCGAAGTGAGTGGCCTGAGCGGGTATCAGATTTACCACCGAAGCGGTACCAGCGATATGACATACGTATTGGTTATCGGAAGGCGGCGCAATAGATACACTTGCCCGATAACGCGTCAACTTGAAACATGTTTTTTGGCAAGCATGAACCGGCTTGAGTTCTTGTTTTCTTGGTTTTTTCGTTTATTAAGCTTTTTCGGAAGTGGAGTTATTAATTAATTTAATTTTTAATTTTATCTATTTCAAGGAAATAGGAGGAGCAAGGTAAGGGAAAGTTGTATAAAGGAAGATACTCGTAGTGAACATTTTACCTCAATCTGAGTGGCGGATGAGTAGAAGGGTTGAGAACCTTGGAGGGGTAAGGTCAAGGTGATGTTGGGGAGAAGTTTATTTCGCCATAATAATAAAACTCATGACATCTTTTTCTTTATTTCAAGTTCCATTGATTTTCTTTGTTGTAGCTTTTCCACTAAGAAGAGCAGTCCACCTCCTTTCCAAGATGCCGGAATGAGCAAAGATTGTCCCACTGAAAAGACTCAAGTGAGATAACCCTCTGGGAGGGTATCCTCACCTATGAGGCTCACATAGATCCCAACGCAATTTCAACCGCACTACGTCCTCTAAGAATACTCCCCTACCAACTGCAAGTCCACGGCGCCTAAAATCACCACGTCCGCTCAAAATACCTACACCAACCACTCGTACCCCAACTTCAAGTTGATCCCAATGGGTCCTAAATAATTTCAAGCGGTCCTGGGCGGTCCCACGCCATCGCCCGTAACACCGGATGACTCCAACACTGAAACCGTTCGCACCGCGCGTTCCCAGAAAAATAAAGGTGACCCCCGACGAAAATCGCATATGTCGTGAGGCCCACCAATCACTGCATTGAAGCACGCACACCAAGTTGTGTCGTTGGTCTGTGCGATGAGATACGCGGTCCCAAAATAGCCTCATATTCTTAACAAGGGTGGTATCAACCGTCCCACTTGCCTTAGATGACAACGACATGTGGTCACTTGTAATAAGAAAAAAAATATCGTACGCTTCCGCAAGTCCGACACTCCGAACCGGGCTCAGAACGTGCGTCAACACCCATACTGCCTCTGGATCAGGTTGAGCCGTATCACGGTTGCCGCACATCACTTCACAAATAATAACAGCGAAATTACTGCCCGACACAACGTCAACAACCAATGCCACGGTCACTCAACACCACCACCCTATCGTGCCCAACAAAAATGGGCCCACTGCACCACACATTTTCGGCAACACTTTCCCTCAATATCGTGCCGCATGCCAAAAAAATTCAACAACATGGTCTCACCTTATGTATCGTCATTTGTTGTGCCACTGACCGAGTAACATATCCCCTCAAAAATAAAGTTAAACGCATAATTACTTCAATAATACCTCCCCCCCAAAAAGCAGCGCCAATACGTCCACACTTCCACAACATACCCCCACTCAAAGGGAGGTTAAGTCTGCGGCAGAACGACAGCCAACCTAAGGCATAGCCCCGGTTCCACAAGGTGGTCCCTGGGGCAATCCCACAGTCGCAGCCCCAGCCTAACGCTGAGGCAGAGTGCCCCCAGCGCCGACTATAGCTGCCTCGCTCCCCACTCTTACAGACCACCCCCTCACTCTCCAACACCAACACCTTGAAGCAACACCTCCTCAATGCAGTGCAACATCTGACCAACACTAAATTGAGTGAGGGCACCAGCAGCACTGCCACATTTATAAGGCAACTGGGTGGAGTGTTGACTTTTATAGCTGCTGGAGGGTGGTGGCCAGCATTCTTGCCCAGAGGCAAAATTTGCGGCTCATGCTGAACCCTTGATCTAAGGTAAGATCAAAGGTCCAATGTGGCCGCACCTCAGCCACATACATAAGGAGGCAGTAACTTCAACTGCCTCCTTTTATAGGAGTTTCACGAGATAGCTTAGAACCAGTCATTTTCAAGACACTTTTTTTTCTTTTTTTTGACCTTTCTTCGAGGAGCTACAACTCTTCAAAGTTTGACATACCTGGGCCTTTTTTCCAACACAGGTATGTCAAGTTAAGGCTGAACTCAGCCATCTTCAAGAATGGTTGTTCAACTCTAGAGGTTGTGCATGAGTGGTCACACTCGAGCTCAACCAACCTGCACATGGGCCACAATCACGGCCACATTCACGGTCGTTGTCCCTTCCTTTTTTCCTCCCCTTTTATCTTCCAAACCCCTTTGTTTCTCCTGAAGGGGGCAGCTCGCCATTCAAAACGAACGGCTACCCCTTCTTTCAGAGATTTCACAGAGTCAAACGAGAGTCAAGCTCAATAGGGTCTTCTTTCCCCAAGCTCAATAGGGTCTTCTTTCCCCTTCACCCAACCACGCGCCCGTACCTGGACGCCAACAGTGCCAGGTTCGGGGGCACCTCTGGGTCAAGCATGCACAGATGGGTAGTGTCACGATGAAGGGGAAACGAAAGAAAAATTAAAAAATGAATAAGGAGAAACAAAGAAAAATCTAAATAAAATCTGAGGGGGAAAGAAAAGGGAAAAAAAAAAAAAATGAACTCACCTGATGTAACCTCCCTTTCGCAGAATGTATCTCCCACAAGAATGTGGAAAGATACACTGCCATATTCTGTCTTTTGTGCATGTAGGGTAGTGAAGAGGCGCCCATTGGTGCCCTTTCCTCTGTCAAAATTGGGGAGGGGGACTAAAAAAAAGACAAAAATATAAGAAAATAAGACAAACTAAAAAAAAAAAAAAAACACAAAGTGGCGCCCTGAAAAACGGGTGCCTGTCTTCTTTTTTTCAGGCACTGCTCTTCTCTTGCGCCACATGGCGATTTGTTTTTTGTTTTCATCTTTTTTTTTTTTTTTTTTTTTTCCATTGACTTAGGCCAACGGCATGTCAGGTCTTGTGGCTTTCAACCACGAGCTATTGACGTTCAAACCCGAGTTCGAGTTTCAAAGGACTCGCTTAAAAAACAAATTGGCCAGTTCTTGATTTATGTTTGTCATCCCTTCGCAGGGCCCTACTTCGAATCGCGTGGCCACTTTCATCTGTGAGATCTTGAAGATCACGTTGTGCCTAGTGACCCGCTCCCACCAAAAGGGATGACCGAGTTGAGCAAGTTGGGTTCGATCCCCGTATCTGCTGCATGGGAGTCCAACGTGTTACCCACTGGGCTAGCTCTTGCTTCTGGCAAAGCAAGAGCAACCCTTCTAGTCCCTAGTAGTCGTTTCGCCCTGTGGCCGAGGAGGCTTTATCTGTCTGACCCTTTCCCATGGATGGTTGTTCGTCCACGTCTTGAAAGTCACCCAATTCGGGCAGGCCACGACACCAGTTTCCTAACCCTCAGTGTGAAATCAAACCCTGCGGGTCCAATAATCTAAAAAAGTAAACAAATAGGCGCGGCCCCATATTCGGCGCGCTCGTTCCTTTTAGCCTACTTAGACCCTAAATCGCGCGGATGATAGGTTAAGATTTAGTACTTCACCGGGCGCCTGTCCATGCAGCCTCGTCAGCAACGGAATAGAATCACACCTTCATTCCCTGCCATTAGTATCCAACGCCTCAAGTGTCCGGACTAATGCTAAAAAAACATTTAGTCTCTTGTCCATAGGTCAGGTTTGAATAGACTCTCAGCAACGCGTCAGCCTCATCAAGTCAAAAATTTCCACAAATGTTGGATAGCGTCCGACGTTCAAAATACCGAGCAGATTCCCTTGTCAGGGTTTTTGCTCCAATAGTGCGATCTCGATGATCGGGCGGCCAAAATCGGTCGCACCGAACTACTTGGGCTGCCCCAGAAGGAGCTAGCCAGTGGGGCATTTTGACTTCGATCCCCGTGTTCGTGGTGTGTCAGGATGGCATGTTTACCTACTGGCTAGCTCTTGCTTCTGGTAAAGGAGGAGCGGCCCTTCCATATGAAGGGCTCCGCTCCCATTAGCCCGTTTGTCTGTGGTCGGACAGGCCTTGCCTGTCCGCCCCTTTTCTCGTGTTTGGTTGTTCGCCCACGACTTGAATGGTCACCCAATCGGGTAGGCCACAATATCGGTTTCTCAGCCCTCGGCGTAGAGTGAAACCCGGCGGGCCCAATAAATAAACAGGTTTCCTGTTCTTCCCGCGTTGCGGTCCCATACCCGCCGCGACCGCTCTTTTTAGCCTACTTAGGTCCTGTCATTACTTTAGGTGGGATAGGTCTAGCTTAAGTAATTCCCACGATTGTGTGCCTCTGTGACCCTATAGGACGAGGCTGGTCACACCGTCGGTTACCACCATTACTCTTGGACTCCACAAACGTTCGGACTAAGGTTCACAAAAGTTTTAGTCTTCCAGTCACAGGTTAGTCTGAATAAACTCTTGGCAAACATTAGTCTCATGAAGTCCCCCAATTCAATGAAATGGTTAGACAACATCCGACATTGAAACACATGAGAAGATACCCTTGTAAGGGTTTCTACTCCGACAATGGATCTTGATATACATAATCCGGGAGCGGGGCGGGGCAGTGGGGCAGCGGGGCAGTGTGGGCACGTGGCGTATGCATGTGCGGCGGTCTTGGCCTTAACCGAAAATGGGCGTGCCATCCCTTGCTTGCACACGTCGTGACGATTGGGCGCTGCACCTTTTTCCCAGCTTTTGGCTTTGAAAATGATCGAAAATGGACGTGTTGCTGTTTGACCGATGCACCTTTTTCTCGTTTGTTGGCTCACAAATGGCCAAAAATGGACGTTTCGCTCTCTAGTCGCTGCACCGTTTTTCTATTGGTTGGCTTTTAAAATGCCTGAAAATGGCCCAAAATCCTGATACACCATTTTCTCGCACTTGCGGTGTCCGGGCAAATACCTAGACAAGGGTATTTGCCGGGGTTTTTCAACGTCGGACGTTGTCCGACTCTTTCGCTGGATTGAAGGACTTGATGAGACAGACGTTGTCAAAAGATTATTCAGACCTGACCTATGACTGAGAGACTAAAAGTTTTTGAGCTTTAGTCTGGACGCTTGTGGCGTCCGAGAGTAACGATAGTAACTAGTAGTGCTCCGTTTTTGTCGAGGTCGCAGAGGCACGCGGACGTGGAAATGCCAAAGTTGGACCTATTCTACCTAAAATAATGACGAGCGGTTGCCAAGCCGCGCAGTTCAGAGCCTACGAGGCCACTAGGGATGCGTCTGGTATGGGGCTACGACACGGGAGGGAATAGGAAGATTCAACGCCGCGGGTATTGACTGCGAGACAGGGGACCGAAAGACCGATGCCGAGGCCTACCCGGTTGGGTGACCAGTTAAGTCGTGGTCACGCGGGGAACCGGCGGGGCAAGGCCAGCAAGCAAGCCCTGCAGGGCCTCAGGTAGGCAGAGCCTGCAAGGCCATAGGCAAAAGGAATCATCTGGGCCAAGGTCTTCCTATAGAAGAGCTGCTCCTATCATGATAGGAGCTAGCCCAGTAGGTTACAGCACCATACTGTTACACAGAGATCAAATTAGACACGCTGCGCCCTACAGGGAATAACTCGTTTTGGGAGCAGCCACTTCTGCAACCAAGTGGCGCGGTCGATCTCGACCGCGCGATCTCGAAGATCGCATGGCCGAGATCGGGCCGCGTGGATCGAGAATGGCCCTACGCAAGGATGACACGCATAATTTGAGAATTTGCTCCGTACGTAGGAAATCAGCGCCCTAGGAACGGACGACGTTCGGGTTCGCTTGGCGTTAACCAAGCGTATCTATACTACAACGAACGAGCAAACGCCCTCGGCTGATCTACCTCTGCAATTGCATCTAAAAGCTTTCGCACGTGGGTCAGTAGCTCAGTAGGGATACGCCCCTAAGGGTGGTGGCAACCCCTTAGGGAAGGAAAATTTATGCCCCGCAGGAACCTATTCTGTCGTAGGGGACCGCGGGATGTTGGCGCACCCGGCTAGAGCGGCGAAGGAGCGATGCGACCGCGGCCGTCTCGGCGGTTCGCGGAATTATTCTGTGTCGTTCCCGAGTTGTCTCTGTTTATGTTTTTATTAAACTCCTGCGTGACATGGTCGGGTGGGCTCCCGCACCTTTGCAAAAAGGTGAGAGTCGATGCGTTCGACAGCGGAATGGGGTGGGTGGGAGTGAGAACTGTTCCTACTCTGGTACCAGAGTGACGGACCTGTCGGGATGGCGGTCTGTCAAGATCAAGACGAAGGGATGAGGATGGGCGAGATGGAATGGACAGCGCAACTCCAACGCATACTTAACACGCACGTACTCCAAACTGTGCAAGTGAAGAATGAGGCTGCAAACAGACTGCAGCTGGGGTATACCCGCAGCGGGCTAACTAGACTGGACTAGACTGGCCTGGTACTGACAGTGGTACCGGGCAGTACTGGACTAGGTTGTTTGAGCACACGGCCAGTGGGGTCAGGCCACGACGTGGTCTCATAGGCCAAACAGGCAAAATAGCCAGATAGCCCAGGCTCTAGGCCAGGGCAGTTAGAGGCATATTGCAGTATCGCTCCAATTTTAACGGACATCCCAAAGGACATAAGTCACTACTTCCATTTTTTTTTATTTTTTTTTTTTCACACATACTCACGAGACTTTCATCCTACCGCTCCTCTCGATATATCAGGGAGGTCTTGATGTTCACTCCGAAAGTTTTGGCTACTGTCGAAAAATACAACAATATATATCGTCTATTGACTGGATGGACGCCGGTGCGGCAATTGTCCTGGTGGTTAATGAATTCTTGGATAAAATAGAACAATACACTAAAAACGAATTTGACCACCATCATAACAATCAGAGCCCAGACAAACCAGCCCCCGACGAGGAGGCATTCCTTCACGAAGGGCAGGCATGGCCCAAGTTGCTGGTCTTGGAACTTTCCGCCACCTTACGTGGTCCTCTTGTGGCCACATCAATGCAACTTGAACAAAGACAAAACCAGCTCATCACATGGGAGACATTCCTTCACGAAGGGCAGGCATGGCCGAAGTTGCTGGTCTTGGAACTTTCCGCCACCTTACGTGGTCCTCCTGTGGCCACATCAATGCAACTGGAACAAAGACAAAGCCAGCTTATCACATGGGGAACGGAACCACAACAACCTGAGCAGCAGGTGGCGCACGTAGACACCATCAACACAGAGTCACGCCCGGTCCGCCGCCCTTGCAAAATTCAGATATTGCATGATGATGACGATGACTCGCAATGTGGGTCAGATGAAGAGGCTTTTGATGATCCCCCTAGAGGGAAACTGAAAGATTATGTGAGATTGCAAAATGATGATGACACTCTAATACAAGTGCCGCCGAGGGTAATCTTATTTCCAATAGCACGACAGAGGGAAGGGGGACAGTGGGTGCTAGGACTCAGACCCCCACCAGATCGGCCCCCCTAACAACCTCCGGATCTTTATGGCCTCACAGTAGAGGGATGGAGGGGTAGCTTCTCCACAATGGTTATCCTAAAGCGCCTTAAATACTGGTGCACGGAATCACAATTGGAAGGGGTACAAGGAGTTTTGTTGCCACACTCCTTATCATTCCCAGAGGGGGTGATCCCGATCATCGTGCTCATGAGCCTGAAAACCACAGCTCACAAAACAACATTAACACACAAATGGTTCACCCACCAGGAGCTCATGGAATTGTCTGCCGACCGGTTCAGAACCAACTTTGCGTGGACTTTGACCAGGGTACTACAGTTCATGCAGATCTTATTGGAGGACAGTGTGTTGGATGAAAACAATCAATGGGATGACCCACCATTTGTCATTCCCATAAAAGTTGTTGTCTGAATCGGTTGAGATACTCTAGTAACGAACATGCACGATCTTTGTAACCAAATGGACTCGAACGGCCATAATCAGAACCCTATGGCCACCACTGTGAATTGCCTACACGGGGTTTTCCCACAGTCGCCCTGTCCTCTTGATCACCCCCCCAAACTCCATGCATCTCACACCCGAAGTGTCAACCACCTCCCAACTCCCCACCCTTACATATAGCAGCAACTGCCATCTCACATACAACCTAACAATCACTAACCCCCACACCATTCGCCCACACAACAGCAACCGTCATGCTCGGTGACCCCCCCCCCCTCCCCGACCTCCTACATGCCCTCTGCCTCCCCCCGTTTTTCTCCCGATAAAGAGGAAGCCTCAATGGGCAATAAAATTGGCTCAGGCAGATATTGATATACGTTCTCTAAATGTTAACAGACTTATACATGCAACGACACCCAAAAAAAATGTCATATGAGATATGATCAGGTGCCCGGAGACGAGGACATGGCTAGATGCAATCTGTATCCATGAAACACATCTGCAGGACATTGGTACACATAAGGCAAAAGAAAAAGCAATATGGCCATATATGTCGTACTCTGCACCTGCTAAGGATAGAGCTTCGGCAAGTGTAGCAATCTGGTTTCCGCCATCCTCAAAACTCAGACCGTTGGCCGTTGAGTATTACCAACAACAAGGTAGATGGATTTGCTTAAAACTTCAGTTTGAAGATGAAGAATTTTACATGGCCAGTGTGTACGCCCCAAATGATCCCACATATAGGGTAGACCTTTGGCTTACCCTTCACGAACACATGCCAAACAATGCTCCTGTTATACTTGCTGGGGACTTCAACACCACCCTCGACCCTGCAATGGATCGAAGATCCACATCTACACAGCATGACTTAGCATCTTCAACACCATCCGCCCCTCGTCCAGATATTCTCGTGCTGAGACAATTTATGGCAGATAGATAACTTGAAGATGCATATAGACTGCTGCACCCCACCCAAAAAGCCTACACCTGCCTATCATCGAGGGGCGAGCATGACCTAGCCAATTCACGAATAAACCTTACGCTTGTATGAAAAGAACTGATGGGCTTAGTTACAACAACAGAAATAACAACTATCAGCCCATGCAAGTCTTTCAACCATAGGATGATAACGCTGGGACTGTCATTCCACAATCACATCTAGCGAGGTCCGTGGTTCTACAAATTTAATGCATTTTTGCTTCCCCTCCCCAGATTCAAAAATCTGGTTAACGACTTCTGAAAATATTGGCAAACCCAGAAACCTTTCTTGGGGAAAAGGGTGAATTGGTTTAATGAGGGACTGACACAATTACGGGAAAGAGCGAAAAAGTTCTTCATCCAACATGCGAGAGACTGTAAAGCATGCCTCGAGAGTCTCATGCGAGACTTAGAAGAATGGGATGAAGATCTTATGAAGGACCCGTTGCGCCGCCCCTCCTATGATAAAGTGTAAGAGGCCCGAGACCACCTCCAATCATATATCGAGCAGCAGGCGCAGGCATGGAGGGTGCACACTAAAATTAAAAAAGAACACACAGACGGGACAATGCCAAAGGCCTTTTTCAATAAGGCCAGAGCGAGGACAAGAGTAGCCACTGTTTCCAGGCTTAACCACCCCCTGGACAATAATGCCTTGCCTGCGACCAATGCATATTCAATTGTAGACTACGCGGCTAAATATTATAACAACCTATTCACATTTGAGACACCCACTAAACATCCGGATGAGGTTCATCAACCGAGAGAGATCCTTCTACAGGCAATTCACTCCTTTATAACAGTGCAACAAAGGGTCACTTTGGACGAGCCTATAGCCCCACAGGACGTCTGGGTTGCCCTACATGATATGGAGGATGAAAAAACGCATGGGATTGACTCTTTCCCGAAGAAGTTCTGGGTGAGATTTTGAGACCTCCTTAAGGATGATCCCATGGAGTACATTCATACAATTCAAAAGGAAGGATCCTTGGGAGGAATGATTGGCCAGGGGGTCACTACCCTCCTTTATACGAAAGGGGACAAAGAGAATATCAGAAACTATAGGCCCATCACACTACTTCCGATCCCTACAAACTAGTGGCTAAAGTTCTTATCAACAGACTATTGCCCCTCATGAATATGTTGATTCATCCGGACCAGACAGGGTTCATGCCCAATCCGAACATCCAAGATAATATCATGTTGGTGAATGAGACCATAAAATATGCCCGTTAACGGAGGGTCTAAGCAGCGATCCTATTCATAGACTTCGAAAAGGCATATAACCATGTTGATAGGGATTTTCTTGACATGTGCCTGCTCAAAATGAATTTCGGTCCCGTCTTGTGTCGATGGGTGCACTTGCTGCACAGATCTGCGTCGACCAACATAATGCTAAATAGTCATCTCTCACCACCGATTCGCCTTCAAAGATCGGTGCGATAGGAAGATCCTGTCGCACCATTGCTGTTTGTGATTGTTATGGAGGCCCTTGCATCGATGATTAGAGCGCATCCGGGTATCAACAAAATTCCTATCCCAGACATACCGCACCATCTTATACCAATGACTTCACTCTTTGCGGATGATCTCACCATACTAATACGAGCAGACCCGAACAACGTCCAAACTCTCACCCATGTTATTCACCTCTTCTCGCTCGCGGCCAACATAAAAGTTAACTGGGGTTCAAAAACCGAGGGTTGGTGGCTCCATCCTCAAGGGTAACCACCCCCTCCCGAGCCGAGTGTAGCATGGGCCCGCAAAAAAGAGGCCATAAGGATACTTAGAGTGAGACTTACTGTCGTGGGTCCACCGCCGGACCATGGGGACATGCTGGTCAACATGGCCTTGGACCGGCTGGCCAATTGGGGGGGTTTGCATACATCACTGGTGGAACGTGCCTTAGCAATCAATAGTGCAGTCTTGGCTGCCATATGGTATAAATTGGCAGTATGACCATTGAGCAAACAACAACACATTAGATTAAAGAAAGTCCTCACGACATATCTGTGGAAAAACAACGCCAAGGCTCAGGGCTGTGTCAACAGGGTGAAGTGAGACTTCCTCACACAACCCAGATCCAAAGGGGGGTTGGGAATCCTGGACCTTGAAAACGAGACTGAGACACTTATTTTTAAAGTCATTCGACTTCTTATTGGAAATGACATCCCCTGGAAGTCGTTTGCCTGCCTGGAAATAACCAACCTTGCTCCACAGAATGATATATCTGGAAAGATCCATCCGTTCCAATGGCTGACAAACAATCACTGGACCATCCCCTCGCCCCCAAAACAAGTGCACCTTGCACATCCACCTGCCCCGGCACAGGCCACAAAGTTGGACATAACTGTAGATCCGCTCTGGCCTTATACTATTCGACTTTGGAGACGACAAGTCCCCAACAAAAATATCCTCTGAATAGGTGGCACGATATATAGAGGCAACCCCTCTTTGGCAATCCACACATATTGCAAGAATCAGGCCAACCCTTCTCGCTGACAACGAATTCTCCCAGGCTCGTTTGGGCCAAAAAGGGTATTTTCACGGTCGGTGACCTGTGGGATCCAGTGAGAGGGAAGTGGGCAACTCCTAGCCAGCTGCAACACAAACTTAAACATGTCAAACATGTGGAAGGAAAGGCACGCCAACTAAAGGAGGCTCTCCCTATCGCCTGGTGGCTCACTTTGTGGGAGGGACCGACAGTCCGACGTGACGACTGGGTGGTCGATTACTCAGACTTTCCTGACCATCCAGTCATATGTAAGGTAAAGGAGAATATCCACGGGACCTGCAAACTGGAAGCTTATGAACCTTTTTTGACCGGGGCCATATTCACGAAACTGTTAAGAAATGACAACCTGGACATAACATGTGGATGGGGGCATTGGGGAGGGTTGGTGCAGGTGAGAGTGGGGGGGGACCAAGAAAATGACTACTATGCATATGAAACCACTACCCCCGTGGTCAAACTTCCTTTCGACCCGGCAGAATGGGAATGGCCTGGCTCTAAACCGATGCACTTATGGGACTACACAGTGAAAGGGGGATATCGATCATCACGACCGAGTCAGCCGATCAGCCAAACGATAACAAACAGATGGGCTCGAGACTCGCTACTGGATCTTAAGCTGTCACAATCTTTAGACTGGTCCAGATATGTGAAGATCATGCCCACAAACCATAGGTCCTTGCAGTGGCAGATCTTGCATCGCTGGCTCCCCACTCCCGATTGGATAGTGTCAAGGACTAACCTGGAACAATAAGGGAATTTATCGCCCATTTGTGCATATTATGGAAGAACCCACACGCCGGCTAGAGCAACCCTTGAACACTTCTCACTGGTGTGCGCAATGGTCACCCAACTATGGCAATGGTGGGATGCAACATTTCACTCCCTCACTGGATATCATATCCCTTGGGACCAAGGCCTTCAGCTGCTGGGAGAGAACCGCCGCTTAATAGCACACTGGTCCTTGTTTGCGACCAACCTCTTTTCATATACAAGCCTGGCATATCCTTATGTTGGCTTGGACAGCCAGGTGCTCATTTGAAAGAAAGACCACCAATTTGGCTTGCTGCAGGCGCAAAAAGCGGTTGAAGAGCAGATCAGGAATAAAACCCAGGAAGCTTGGAAATGCATGAGGCGTGAATTCTATGAGGAGAAAGACCCTGCCATCAAGGAGGTCATTTGAGACTCCTATATACAGATTTGGCAGGACCCTAACAAACTGTTTTGGGAACTTAACACTGCCCTGGATATCACATGGAAACCATGGCAGAGAACGGAGCCTGATTGGCAAACCCTTCTGCGACTTTCAGGTCCCATTCCTCCAACCCAACTTCGTCCTCCTCCCTACTCCTGAGCCGCCTGTCCACCAATCCTTCCTCTTCCCCCCCCCCCCCCCCCCCCCCCCCCCCCCCCCCCCCCCCCCCCCCCCCCCCCCCCCCTTCCCCCAGTCGCCCCATTGTCCACCCTTACTTGCCCCACTGCCTGCCCCTACTCCCCCGACCACTTCATAATAGAGGTCTGAATATCAAGTGACAGACATCAACGACAAAGAACATACCATCAACAGGGGAGCACCTTGTTGCAGCGGTCTTCAAGGATCATTAATGGTGGCATGCATGGGTTCTGTATGGCTTCTGCATGGCTAGTTTGCCCGAGTGGGGTTCTCGGAGGGAAAAAGGTTTAAAAGGTTTCAAACGTTTAATGAATTTAAAAGATTTTGGAAGACTGTAAAATTTGGTTGCTCCATGGGAAAACAGAGTCATGGTACTGGCCAACTGTGCAGCTGCAAATGGTAGGTCGTTAACTACAACACACGCCTCCCTAACCTGTTATTGTTTGGGGGTAGCAGGGTAGCAGGGTAGCAGGCTAATTCAGGTGGGATAGATCGATGTCCCGAAGGAGGGTGTAGATTGTTGCACCAGAGTAATTCAGGCAAAGGGACAAACACACAAACACAGTAATAATGGTCAAGAGGCTGCTTTGTAAATGATTGTTTAGTTTTCGACAAACTGTTAAAAAAAGGGGTGAGGATGTTAAGGGCCTAAAGGGTCAGAAATAGCAACAACCAATCAGAGGGGCTGCTGAAATAGGGCTTGGGTAATAGACAAAGGGGCTTCTAAACAAGGGACGGGTGACACTAGCAGCTCCATGGGATACTGGTGCCCCAAGATAAGTCAACAATAACCACAGCCCTAGGAATCAACGAACACCATTTTCTGTTGTCGGGACTGGTGGGTCCCGAATAACTTCCCATCACTCGAGAGATTGAATACGGACGATTTGTGCACAGCAAAGAAATCTGGAGTGAGAAAGCAGGAGAGAGAAAAGACAAAGGATTAGGCCGCAGAAGGGAATGATGCCCTAAGGAGAGAACCACAGAAGGAAAGAACTAGCGGCGGCAAGCAAGCGAGCGCAAGAACAGGGGTACATAGAATATAGCAGGAGGCCGGGAGGGTCATCGGAATGCAATAAGACTAAGGCCAAAGGGCCCTGTGAACTAGTAATTGCAGCGCGACAGCAATAAGGGAATGAGGAAGTCGAGGGATGGGCGGCTAGAAGCCGCGGGAAGCCAGGAAATGAGGGGCCAACGTGGGGGCCACCTATGGGAGCCTCGGAGCGGAGGTCCACAACCAAAGAGATCGGCACGCACAAGGCGCGAGGAAAGACTAAGGAGAGGGATTGCTATGGGGGGACAAGACGCCCAAGGGGCATGGGACACCCCGGAGAAAGGCACCCAGGGCCATGTGAGACTAAGTAAAAATAATGGCGTCCAGGGCGAAATGTGTCGGGGACCGACAACGGGACCAAGTGTCGGGGACCGCCGACAGGACTAAGTGTCGACGACCGCCGACGGGACTAAGTGTTGGGGACCACCGGCGGGACTAAGTGTCGGGGACCACCGACGGGACTAAGTATCGGGGACCACCGACGGGACAAGTGGCGGGGACATGTGAAAGTCCCAAGAAAAAACGGTGGCACCTCATGAGGGGAAAATAATAAATGCAACGTGCACCGTCAAGATCGACATCTTGACGGCCAAGAATATTAGCACCACTAGTGCAAGTACTAGTGGTGACAAACGGGAAGGCCAAAAGGAAAAGGAAAAGTAAAGAAAACTGAAGTGGGAGGTATGGGAGCAATCCGAAAAATCTCGGATCAACCTCCCTCAAGAAAATATGGTCAAATGAGACCCCATGTGAAAAATAGCCCTCCGGAGAAAATCGGAGTAGGAGGGACCATTGTGGGAGAGATGTAGGAGTAAAAGGAGGCTCCCATGGGCATGGGAAGGCCATTATTGCAGTCCGACAAATAACGGACTGCACCTTGGGCATAGGGAGGGCCAAAACTAAGTGGAAGAGGCTAGAAAAGGGCCTTAACGGACACTTGACACTTGACATGCCAGAAAAAAGAGAGAAAAGAAAATAAAATGTGGGAGAATAAGACAAAAAGAGTGAGAGGGAGTAAGTGAGTTGGCTGTCAGTAGGGACTGCCATAGGTAGGGACTGACAGGTCCCTACTGTCCAAGAAAGGAGGAGAAAAAAAAAAGAAAAGAAAAGAAAAGAAAAGAGAAAAATGCCTTAACGGTAAAAAACGGTTACTTGGGGAGATTCATCCGTGACCAGATTCATTTTGGAATATGACGGTTACTAAGGACTTGGATTTTCTTTGATATTTGCAGACAACCGGAATAAAATAGAATGCATGCATGAGGAGAAACAAATGTTTTAGGTGCGTCCGGAACCAAAATGAAGGCCGGATGCACTTGGGAGTTGGCCGCTTATTTTTCTTTTGAGTAGAGGCTAGTTGTGGGGCGTTTGGGCTAAGGAATTAACCCCCATTGCAGTCCGAGTTGCAACGGATAGCATGGGGGAGAGAAAACACATGTTCTAGGTGCATCCAGAGCCAATATTGAGCCCGGATGCACTAGAAAATTTAACGCATCATTTTCTTTCAACATGGGGCAAGTTGTGGGGCTGTGGGTATGGAAAACAGTCATGACTGCAGTCCGAGAAATTACGGACTGCATGGGGATGCCAAGGCCAAAGGACAATGGGCTACGGCAAGCCCGGAAGGTTAGAAAAGAACAATTTCGGCAAAGGGCAAGTAAAGACGGTAAATGGCAACCGTGAGATGAGATCTCACGGCCTAGAAAAATCAGCACACATGTAAAGATGATGGGACCACCAAGGGTAAGGGGGGCAAAAAAAAAATAGAAACGGGACGTCGTCCGGGATGTTGCCGGGGACCAAATGGGTCCAAATAATAAAAATTGGAAAAACGGGACACGCGCCGGCAGGACCGTCGGCGGAACTAGAACATGGGACTAGTATAAGGGGGAATGGCGGGGACTTCGGATGTCCCAAGGGAACCATGAGCAACCACAAGGAATAATTGTGCAAGCAAGCGGCGCCGTCGAGATCAAGGATCTAGACGGTGGAAATTAGCACTACTAATGCAAGCACTAGTAGGAGCAAGTGAGAGAGCCATGAGAGAAAGAAAAATGAAATAAGGATGTTGGGAAGGCTGGCCAACAGCCCGGGATATCTCGGACTAGCAAGGCATAAGAAAATAGAGCCTTGAGAGGCCCGACATGAGAAAAAGGCTGCCCTTTGAAAATCGGAGCAAAAGGGGCTCAGAATTGGGCAAACGGGAGCAAAATGGAGCCCCCTAGGAGCATGGGGGTGCCATTATTGGTATCCGAGATGTAACGGTCCTGTAACAGCCATGAACCTGCCCTTGAATGAGGCCCTAAGTTCTAGAAAGAGGGTGCACATCAGTTTGACACTTGTCAAAACAGAAATAAAAGAAAAAGAAAGAAAAATGAGAGAAAAAAGAGCGAGAATGAGACAAAGAGGGAGAAAAGAGTGGAGGAGAATGTGCCGGCCTATAAGGACCTGCACAGTAGGGACTCGCAGGTCCCAACAGTGACCTCATCCCTCCTAGAATGAGGGAGGGCAATCCGGATCGCAGAGATATGACCCTCAATAAAATCTTAATTAAAAAGCTGAAAATGAGAGAAAATGCAAAAAGGAAGTGACCGATTTTCTTTTGGACCATGGATCTGAGATCAGATCTCATGGTAGAGAGGATATAGCCGTTTTTTGTGGGTGAGCGCAAAACGGCTAGCTCCGAAATGAGGTGGCAGCCCAAAATGGAAAGAAACAAAAGAAGGCAAAGGAAAAAACAGTGTATTTGACCCAAAAAGAGAGCCAGATGCACAAAAAATTAAAAAACTGAACTTAGGGGCTCAAAATTGAAGCAAGGGCTACTAGGGGGTAGCTCGGATTATTGCTGGCCTTGGATCTCAGCCAGATCCAAGGCTGAAAATGTGCCGCCATATAGAAAAATGCTCCAGCCTACTCAAAAAAGAGGCCGAAACTTGAAAAAATCGAGAAAAAGGTCCCCAAGGCCTTTTTCTTTCAAGTATTGCTGCCCCTTGGGCATTAGGACCCTAGGGGCCAGCATTTGAGCAATGAAAAAGAGGCCTGAGTAGGCCAAGAGGCAGTCCGGGTTGGTACCAACCACTTGGATTGCATGTACTTGACCAAAATGAGGTCCAGGTACCTCCAGAAGGGCCTAGTAAGTGAATTTTGCCTTGGGGGTACCTCGGTTCACTCCAAGGCTCATGGGGAGGCTCATGGGCTGGCCAGACTGCTGGTTTCAGCCTACATAAGCTGAGGATGCAGTCCGCCACTCTCACATTTGCATGAGGAGTGCCCATGCTGCCCAAGTGAGCTCACAGGAGCATCTTTGCACTTGGAGTGAGGAGGGAGGAACCCATGCTAGTGGGAGAGCTTAGAGGAGACTAGGAGGTAGTGAGGAGGACTCTAGAGGATAGTGACGGTGGGAGAGACACTTGGGAGGTGATCCGCCATATTCCCCCTGGGTGTGGGACAGAAGGAGAGGCTAGAGGAGCCCCATTAAGCCCTCCTAGAGGAGAGGACTCCATAGCCATAACTGAGGGAGGTTGTCATAGCTTGGGGAAGAGTAAGAAAGAAGGAAGAAGGGCTTGGAGAAGGAGGAAGCCATAGCCAAGGAGGAATTGAGCAAGGCCTCATCAAGATTGAAGCCTCCATCTACAAGACACTAGCAAGGTGAGTGGAAGGAAGAAAATCTCTTCTTCCTCTTCTTCTTCTTCAGCTTCTTCTTCTTCTTCCTCTTCTTCTTCCCCCCCCTCTCCCTCTTATTCTCCCCCTTCTTCTTCACCTTCTTCTTCTTCCTCTCCTCCCTCCTCTTCTTCATCTTCCCTACCTCATCTACTCCATCCTCTTCCTTCTTCTTCTTCTTCTTCTTCTTCTTCTTTCCCTTCTTCTCTCCCTCCATCTTCTCCCTCTCCATCTCCCTCTCCATCTCCTCCTTCTTCCTCCTGCCCTCCTTCTTCTCTTCTACCTCTTAGATTGGGTTACCCAATCTCTTGTTTGTCATCTACATACTAGTAAGTAGAGTTCCGATTCTTCTATGAGTGTTGTCAAGTTCATTACTTGT
>BFEA01000358.1:189781-211017 GCA_003427395.1 Chara braunii | reverse complement strand
CTCTCTCTCTCTCTCTCTCTCTCTCTCTCTCTCTCTCTCTCTCTCTCTCTCTCTCTCTCTCTCTCTCTCTCTCTCTATTTCTCCTTCCTTCTCTCGCTCTCCCCCTATCCCTTTCCCTTCTCTCTCCCTTCCCCTCTTTCTCCCTCTTTCGTCTTCCCCCTTGCCTTTTCTCTCTCCCTCTCTCTTCCTCTCTCTCTCCCTCGCATCATCATCCGGCCCTTTCTCTCCCTTCCCCTCACTTAGCATATGACTAACCTTTCTCCCCCCCTCACTTGCAAAAAATTGTCAGGGCACGAGCGGAGAATGAAATCAGAACTCACTTGGTGGAGAAAGAGGACAAGGGGGGGTAGCCGGTCCCTTGTGCCACCAAGAAGGCAAGAAAGAGGACGTCCAAAAAAAGGAAGTGGGAGAGGCGAAATCCGGAAGAAAGCATAAGTTGAAAGTGAGGTCAGTTTGACTCAACCATCTCCCTGACTGCATGACTATGAGAAGAGAATGGGCTGATTGAACAACAAGAGGGAACAATGAGCAGCCAAAGGACTTGAAAGAATAGGCATGTGGGAAGGGCTATGTGTTGACCCCCGATGGGGGATTGTATGAATCTTTTTGTTTGTGTGGGATTATGCAAGTAAGTGATGGATAAAGATGCCTTGAGCGGGATAGGGGCAAGTGGAACCGGGCATCAAGAGGGAAAGGAAAGAGGGCGTAGGGGCTATGGGACCCTTGACATAGAGTTACCCCATGGATATGACTTGTGCGTTTAAAGACTTGGGGTGCAAATGGGAGTGTTGTCATGCCAAGGAAAAAGTGATGTTGTGTGTGCATGCATATGAGGACCCCGAAAAGACTAAGGGGCCTACTTCAATAAGGTGGGAAGCAAATTGAGAGATCCGACGGATGCGTAGAGGCGAGGGGAAGGACGGCCCCACCGCACCCCGATGACACCATATAGCCAAAATGCTTAGGGAAAGGGTGTGTGGCCTAAGGATGGCGCTTAGCCTATGCACAAGAGAAGAGAAAGGCTCAAAGCACCCCTTGACTGCCTGCGTATTGGAAGGAATAGTTGCTTGAGAACACAATAAAGAATAAAAAAAAATCAGCGTTGTGGAACGACCAGCGAGACTACCACCCGGCGTGAGGGTTGAGCTACATCCCCAATGTCAAAGCTCTCTCGCGCGATGGCCCACCCCCATCCATCTCAAAGCACTAGGTGGGGGTGACCTTGGAACGAATGGCCCGCGCCCTGAGCGTGAGTGTGGGCGGGCCGAGCCAACTCGGACTCGCAGTGGGGTCGACTAAGGCTCGAAAGTCTACCGGGGTTTGACCCTACAAAAATGGTGGAGTTGACGGGCAAGGGTTAAATTGACCCTTGCGATTCCGATGGGGGCGCCCGACGCATTGACGTGTACACAACCCAAGATAAGGAAAATGGACTTGAGTTTGCTCTTTCCCTTGTGAGAAATCAGATTTGAGGGTGGCTCGGCACATGGAATGGCCAGGCCTGGAGGTATAACTTGCATGCTATGCACTTGATCAGTCATTTCCTTGTATAATGGCTCTAGCCCTCCTTCGTCCGGTGTTGGTGTTCGCCAGTCCGGGGAAGTTTTTTTTCGACCTTGGGTAAGTCGCATGTCGACCCTTCCTCTTCGTATGAAAGAAGGGCTCCTGGCAGGCGGTTGGTGCTTGGCCTAGGCCAGGCTCCAATGAAAATCCCATGGGGGAGTGATCCGACCGAATGGGTGCTTTCCCCTTCTTCTTTTGAGCCCAGCGGGCTCATGCACTTTGCATTTTTTTAATGATTGAAGGAACCAATATGAACACAACGGGCCATCAAGAAATAACAATCCTACCCTATGAAAGGACAAACAAGTGAAGAGAAGGGAAATGAAGGGAGTTGCTAAACTCCAAGGAAAACTAGCTCACCCTTGAACATTCTCACGAGAAGGAACCAACCACTGTATATGAAAGTAAGGGGAATGACACTCATTGTCCTGAGAGAAAATCTGTGAGTTATGGGTAGGAAGCGCTGAGTGCACCAAGGGAATGACACTTGTAAACTATGTGGCCCGCTTGGGACTTGTGTTTGCATGATGGGATTCGAGCGTCCTACCTTTCGGAAGGAAAGGATTGGTCTGCACCGGTCAGTGCGGGTTGCCAAACATTGTTTTTTTTGCAGGCTGCCGTTTATTCGTATGCGGGGGTCAGGCCACCGAGCTGTCTAACGGGAGTTTGTCACGTCGAGTGCTTGTTAGCATCCTTGTCCGCGCGGTGACGGGCTTCGGCTCGATTGATCTGCCGGGCGGGGTGTGAAACGTTCCTCAGGCGAGGCCTAGCCTGTGGACTGGAGGAGGGAGCACCGCTGCATGGGGCAAAGACGGAGCTCGGGAGACGATCAGTAGCTTCTCGTAGCATGGTTTTGGGAAAGGCTGATTTTTGTCGGACCGATGGAAGTGAATGCCCGGACGGCTGACTTTGTCCCTGTATTTAGGCACTCGAGGTAACCCTCGGTATCGGTATGGATATGCAAAGCGGCAAGAAGGGATGGGGTATTCTGGGTAAGGAGAAAAGGGCGAAAGCCTTGCTGAGACCTGGGTACCGCGCTCGCGACGGTTGAGCTGTGCTTGAGGTATGGGATAAACCCCTACCGATAGTGCCAGCGGAGAGACCATATTGGGATGGCCGGTGAGGAGATGACCGGCCCATATGTGAGATTGCCTGATTTTTTTATGTACCATGCCCCGTAAAGATTGATTGAGCTTGGATTGTTGGACGGGTATTCTTCTAAGTCTATTCCCCCTCCCTTCCAAGTCCACACGAGTGAGAGATGGTCGGAAGGAAGAAGGATAGAGGTCAATTGGAATGAAACCAAGAGAAAGAATGTGGGCAAATGGATGGCCGACCGAGAGAATTATGGGAAAAAGGGTACTTAGGAATGGGAAGGTAAATTAGGGAGACCTTAATGGGGAGTCTGAAATAATCCTTATTTAGGAAAAGGGGTTGGCCTGACTAGAAGAACCGATTGGTACTCTTTCATGAAAACAGGGACCGGGTGCTGGAAACAAGATGGCGCGATGGTTGTCTCCCCCGACTTATACCAGCGGTCCAGAGATGCCAGTAGACGTAAAGGATGGAATATCGGTCGTCCTCCCGGAAAACGGAACATGGACGGACCTTGAACCAGCGTATCAAACGGTAATGCTGGAAGGAGAGGGTGTTTTTCCTTGGATAGAAACAATATGGACTAATGTCAGCTTGACGAGGTTGTCACCAAGTTTAATGGATTTGGAATTCCGAGGGACAGTGGAAGCCCGGGGGTGGGTCTACTTGTCGCAAGGTGGGGAGAGAGCTATGATCATAGAGTTGGCACTCGGGAATACGCCGGACGAATTGTTTAGGAAGGCAAAATCAGAGGTTGTGTGAACTGCACGTCAGCGGCGGGAAATGGAAATGGAAAAGGTAGACGTGCGAGTGGAACTTGGGGATAGGGGAAGCATGAGGCGACCCGTAAGAACCATGCGATGTGTGCTGCCCCCCTTCCTAGTGGATGCAGTTTTTGGAACACGGAGCAGGCTAGGACGGATATGCCAGTCCATGACGAACCTCGGGCTATACCAATGCGCTAGGCAAGATTTTTTTCGGTTATCGGTAGAGATGGGGCCGTTCGAGGGGAACTGGGCGGACGAGCTAACCGAGCTACTAAACTGTCTTAGCATAGACAATATCTTTGTTCCTAACGCTGTGCATTGGGGGATAGTCTACAGGAATGTGGCAATAGGGGAGACGTTCCTAGATAGGGTAAGGGAGTTGGTGTACGGCGAGGAGGACGACTTTAGTGATGAAGATGAAGATGAAGAGATAGAGGACTGAGACTTCTAAAAGGGGTAGGGTGACTTAACTTAGGGAGAACGGGTGGTCTGGTATTGTGCAGGAAAGGGGAAAGATGACTAGAGAAGAAAGGATGATGGAATACCCCTTCAAAGGCTGGGAACCACGGCGACTCAGAGGAGGAATAGAAATGCCTATACCAACAGGGAACGGATGGAGAGGGATCACGTGCGACTGGATTGGGTTTGAGGTTGCCCGGGACTTGTCATATGTATGGATAGAGCGGATTTGGAACCCGATAAGGGAAGAGGAAGGTTGAGATGATATAGCAGAAGGCAAGGTAGAGTCAGTTGAAACGATTGTCCTTTCCAAGGATGGATGGCACCTGTTTTGCACCATGTTAGCAATGGGACAGGACCCGATGTGGCTTCTAGGGGATACAGAGGCCCGAACCCGAGAGGAAGGCAAGCTGTTCGCCAACGAGGGATGAAACGAAGTTAGTAGCAGAGTTGTGATGGGAGGATGGAAGGAACTCAAGCCCCCAAGTCTACGGATAACGGCTTGGGTACCGGAATTCATAGCCGAGTGGTTTTGGGGGTTTGAGCACATTTTAGAAGTAGCGGACTCCATGAGAAAGGTGCATATAGAGTGTGCCTGGTTGACTAAGGAGTTCTATAGGCTCTCATTGAAATATGAGCCCTTCAACGGGGATAACGCCGAGGAAGTCATCATCGTCCTAAGAATAGACAGGTATGACCGCCTAGAGGTAGAGGCGGAGTATTGGGACGCCATAGTTAGCCGGGAGGTGGCGGCTGCACCCTCCTACGTAGACGACGTTTCTAAACTATTTGAGGTACTGTGGTTCGAGTGAATGAGGCCAAGGGGTCGAACACAGCGAAAGGCTTGAGTATGGAGGGTGCTTGTGAAGTAAGGTGTAACATAAGAAAGAGAGTGTGTACATTAGGCCGTAGATGGTGCATAAAGATCGAAACAAGGGGGAAGTGACAGCAACTGGAAAATGGTGGGGGTAGAGTTGGTGGAAGATACGGTGTATCTAGTAGTGGAGCTGGAATGGCGTGTGAAAGGGGAGTTCGGGGGGGTAGACTTGAATCGCCCGGGGCGTGTACATGTGACGGGATCCTTACACTTGTCGAAAGAGGGATGGCGGACCTTTGGGATTGCTTTGGCTTCCGGGGATGACCCCGTGCGAATGTTCGAAGGGGCATGGCAAATAACCTGGCGGGAGGGGTTTGAGTTTGCAGACCCGGTACGAGATGACGTAACGACGGAGGTAAAAGTCACCGCGGCAGGGTTCTTTGAGTTACCAAGTGAGGTCGTACAGATGATTCTACCGCCCTTCCTGCTAAGACAAATGGGCGGCATAGAACGGGTGGAGCAGGCGGTGACTGCCATAACGAGGCTAAATTTTGGCGAAGCATTAATCTATCGAGAATACTACCGAGTCTTTCTAGAGATGGGGCCTTTCGGGGACGAACAGGGGCGCGAGGTGCTTTGCATTCTACGAGCAGTGGTAAATACTAGGCCGGGAATCCCCCAAATAAATGATGAGACCATGTGGGGGGGTCATCCGGCGAGAGGTAGGTCGGGGCGCGACCTACATAGATGATCTCTACCGACTGTACAAACACCCAAAGGAGACTACTGCTCCCGGGGGTATGGAGGGATAGTTGGGACTAGAAAAGAGGAATGAAAACACGAAGGGCAAGGGGGCAGTAGGTGGACGGTTTCTAAGGATTGGTTGTAACACTTTCTATGTGGATCATGCAGGAAATCACCAAGGTAACCATGGCAGCAAGACGTGAGCATATGGAACTTCAGGCCCATGTGCGAATGGCGCGCCAACCCCGGTACCCCGGATCACCGTGGAATAACGGTGGACGCTGGGAAGTATCCCTCCCGTCGAGTTCAACTTATCGGGGGATCGATATAGAATGGCGGGCTGTGACTTTGGGGAGGGACGCCGCCTTCATGTTGGTAGAATGTCGGTGAACAGGGATGAGACTCGACCGAGGACCCGGGGACGATCTGTTTTCCAATCTGGAAGTTACCGGGACCAAGTATCCGCCTGAGATCGGCTGGCACTCGTTGGGGGTAGAGATAGCACAAGGTCACGAGCTGGCGCTGGTTTTTCAAAGGGTCGCCCGGACGTTGACCCGGATAGGACAATCAGTCAGGGGTAAAGGAACGTGGGCTTACTTACCCGGGTGGAAATTGGGGGATGGCGTGAATTCAGAGCACCAACCATGCCGCTGAGGTGCCGGGTCACCCGTTTTATGATAGATCTCGTCTTCGGGAGCCTCGCAAGGGCGCGAGAGCTGGCAGACTCGGCAATAATATGGGCAGACCACTTTCCCTCTCTAACCATCGGGATGTTCTATGATGTCGCCGTGAGGCATGGGCCATTCTGGGGAAACAGGGCCCACGAGTTACTGGAGGTCATCCATATCCTGATATTTTGTGCGCCCTGGCTAAACCAGACAGGGCACGAACGCATAATCCAAAGGGAAATCGAGATAGGAGAGAGCTATTTGGCAGGGGTGGTTGAGCTATTCGAGAAGCCGACCGAACCGGAAGAACCACGAGGGCGCGAGCAAGATTAGGATCCGCAGGCAGGCCAATAGGGCATATCCAGTATAGTTCGCTGTGTACGGAAATCCGCCGATGGGAATAAGAAAGGGGCCTCGGACCCGGATGGCTAAAACCCATTAGGAAAACAAAAAAGGGAGTAGACTCCTAATGATTGACCACAACCCTGAAGGTCAAAAATAAGAAACACTGCTTGGAAAGACTTTCCCTAGCAGAATGCCTAACCCGAACTCCCTCGCATCGGCCCGACGGGACAAGGGCGCTACAAACAGGCTTGTGATAAAGGAAGCCAAGTCACGCTCATATCTCGGCTGAGCGGCAGGGCCAGTCGTGACTCCTCCTTAAGGAAGGGCAATCAAGAAACAAGGATGGGAAAGGAGGCTATACAGATAAGCCAACAGGGATGGGAGCCTAGGAAACCTAAAATACCTCGCATTGCGTGTGTCCAGGGAATTCTTTGGCCTATGCAGAACTAGGCAAAATGGCAACGGAGGAGGAGACAGATAATCATAAGATTGAAGAAGAACCGGGCTTAGGAGGCAGTGCCGCACAAAGCGAAGGGGGGCAGAAGGACAGCAAATCGATAAATCCGGATGGTACCAAAGGAAACCGGAAGAAGATCTCCACAGGGGAAAGCTCGGGGAAAGTTGGGGGAAGCAGGCAGGGAACTCAGGGGACCAAGGAAGGCAGGAATAAGGATAGGACAAGCCCCGAGAACTCGGAAGGAGCCGTGTCTAAGAAAGTAAGAGTCATGGATACGAGGCGCAGACTAGCCGAGATAGACAAAAAGACCGCGGAATACAAGGCGAGATTGATTGAGGAAATCATGACTGGGAACGAAGAAGGTTCTCTGCAGAAGGAACCCCGAGACGAACGGAGAACCGACCGAGGTGGGACTGGACAAGGGGATAAAGGTAGTGACCGTGGGGGAACGCCGAGCAAAAGAAGGAAAGAAGGGGAGAACTCTCCGGGGATGGACGCGGAAAAGGCTACGACCCCGCCAGCCATAGATAGTAGGGCTAGCCGCCTGCCGACCACGCCAGCAGTGACGCGAGGGTGCGAAGGACTCTGGAGCCTTAGGGAAAGAGTGTTGGGATGGTTTGACCCAGAAGGAACTACGAAAACCAGGGAGGGACAGAAGGCCGATAAAGAAGGTCCGGATAACAGTGTGACAGGCGAGGCCAGCAACTCCGAGGGCGACCTTAAGAAGACAGTGTCGTCCCTCGCGCGAGGACTAAACAAAAATCAAGGCTACCTAGCGGATGCCAAGAAAAAGTTGATGTTTGATGGGGCGAACATCACGCAATTCCTGATAGATTACGAGAACTTGGTTGCGCTGTTGAAATAGACCGAAGAGGAGAAGATGGACCACCTGGGACAGCATGTGTCTTTGAGCCTAGGACATGACATAATGACCATCGTAGCCGCAAGCCGGTCTTGGAAAGAAACCCGGGATGTGATGATGAGAAAGTATCTGGCAGCAGAAAAGATGGCAATGGAGAGCGATTTAGCGGCAGTCCAGAGAAAGAACTTCGCAACGTACAATGATTTCCTACGGGAGTTTACTTTGGTAGCACTAAGAATCCTCGGGATTACGGATCGAATAATGAGTAAGTATTTCCTCAGACAGTTCTCCGAGTTCGACAAGGGCAAGATCCTGTCGGCTTACCAACAGACGAGCAAATTTGTAAACACCAGGGACGTTGATTTCAGTACGGTAACGGATCTGGCCGAAAAGACGGTAGTGACCGAGACATTGGCCTTGCTTAAGGAAGGGGAGATTATAGACTTGACCAGTAGGACGGGCGACAAGGAGAAAAAGGGGATTGAAAGCCTACACGAACGGGTGCACGGAGTCGACAACAAGATTGAAAGTATGGAGAGCGCGCTACTAGTTATGCAGGCGCAAGTATCCCGTCCCCCCTCCCGCCCCAGGAAGCAGTAGTTCCGCCAGGAGCGGCCAATCGTGGGTTCGGACGGAGAGACCCCGCTAACGAGCAATGCAAGTACTGTACCGCAATAGGACATTATGTGCGCGTGTGCCCAAAGCTCAACCATGATATTCTGAAAATAAGGTGTACCAGGTCATTAAAGGGGGAGATATTTGGACCACAAGGGGAACGGGTGAATTGGAACTCGCCAGGAGGGATGCGGGGAACCATTATTATGCTCAACGGGCTAGAAATAACAGCCGTAGAAGCCGAACCGGTGGGCGAGATCATATGGGATCAACGCCAGGGGAGCAGGCCGCAGGTCAATTTTATTTTGGAAAACGACGGACGTGATAGGGTGAACGAGACTACTCGGCTAGGGACGGCTGGGAGAAGGATTAACCACGACATCGTGATGGAGGAGGTTGCTGGAAGTTCGGAACCCCAGGCAGAGCCTGAGGCCGAGGAACCGGAAAAGGTCTATGGGAAACCTAGGGAAGAGGAGCCTGCCGACAAAGTTACCGCTGCCAAGAAGAAGTTTAGGTACCAAATCTCGATCTTATCCTTGCCAGAAATCGACGACACCATTAGCAAGTTACTCGGAACCATGGTGTCGGTGTCTTTTCAGACTATGCTGCAGGCTAGCCCTAAGTTGCTCAAAGGGCTTAGACAACTGTTGACCCGGTGGCGAGTAGAAATAGGCGACAACCCCGAATTACCAGAAGGGGAGAGGGAGGAGGAAGTTCCGCGAGAAGTGGCTAACCTGCAGAGGAGTCGCGGGGACTTGGAGGATCTCGAGAATGCCTTTGCAGACATCCGTTTGAGCTTGCTCGCCATCCGGGACGAAGCTTAGCTTTCATGCGCTACCCGTAGGGAAATTGAAAATCCAGATCGGTAGTCATCACACCGACGCATTAGTAGACGGGGGAGCAGAAATCACTCTCATAAGGAGATATTTCTCAACGATCACGGGATGTACGATAAACAAGGAAGTAACAGGGAGCATCCGGGGAGCTGGCGGGGAAATCCCGTTCGCTGGGTACGTCACGAAGTGTGCTGTGAAGGCAGGGGTCAGAGAATCGATCTGGTCGTTTCAGCGGATGACCGTAATGGAGGAAATGGACCACGACATAATCATCGGGAGACCGTGGCGCGCGAACGTAGAAATGATAGGCATGCACTTACACGATGACTCGTACATGGTAGACATAAAGGACCCTGTGACCGGCCGGGGAGAGATCCTTCGACTCCTTGGAACGGGAGGAGACCCCCCGAAGGGGAAACAAGCAACATGGTCGCCGTCGTTCGAGGATAGCACGCGGAAAGGGGCTTTCGCACGGATGGAGGGTATGAGAGAAAGGGTAGAAATCATGATTGAGAAAACATTCAACAAAAAGGAGTGGATCAAGATTGGCCTGCCCCAGAAGAAGAGGAGGCAGGAGGACGAAGTCCTGGGTGTTATGGTAGCGGAAAAGGAGTCAGAGGTCGAACTTGGTGCTAGCCTGCCCAAACGGAAAGAAGTACTAATAGAAGTGCCAGAAATCGCACTCGAGATCCCCGATCTATTGCAACTCATCAAGGCCCTCAGATATCACAAGGTAGGAGTGGATTCGGCAGCCTTGGCCAAGTTCGAAAGAGAGGTGCAAAAGGGATATTGCCTGAATGGGAAACTAGTTAGTATTCAACCACGAGTCGTAGAGGCGACGGGGGCAATTCCGACTATTCATTTTTTAGGAGAAAGATCTCGGAAGGAAGTGTTCGAAAGTACAAGCCGGTAGGGAAGAAAGCAAAATCGGTCTCGATCCTGCTAGAGACATCCAGGGAAGAGGCTATGGAAAAGGAGGAAGAGGTCCTTCGAGTGATCCAAGAGAGAAGGGCGACGGAGGGACATCGGATACCAGATGAGGTAGCAGACACAATGAAGATAGGGATAGACGGGTTTTTAACGGAAAAAGAAACCCGCCTGATCAAAAGGACCTGCCAGGAGTTTCACCTGACATTCGCCTTTAGTGATCATCAGAAGGGACGACTGGATGCGAAGTTGATCCCTCCGGTCAGAATCCATACGGTAGAACATGAATGCTGGAATGATAAGGGGCCATCCTATGAATTTGGGATAGCAGGAGAAGTAACAGACCTCCTCCGAGCGAAGATAGACTCCTTCCTTGCGGAGCCTACGGCATCCCCATACGCAAATCGGTGGTTCGTCTTTCGGAAGCCTAACAAGACGCTAAGGTGGATTCAGGACCTGCAGAAGTTGAATGTGGTAACCATCCGGGATGATGGCTCGCTACCTCAGGCTGACTTATTAGCAGAATCGCATGCCGGTCGGAGCATTTACTCCCTGATAGATCTATACTCAGGGTACGACCAGCTTCCATTGGATGTTTGGGACAGCCCATACACCGCTATGCACACCTCTGTAGGCCAGCCACAGATGTAAGTGACACCTATGGGATTCACAAATGCGGTGGCCGAAGCGCAACGCAGGATGCTCGTTGTGGCCGAGGACATGTTTCCAGAAAAAAATGAACCTTACATCGATGACAATCCGATCAAAGGCGCGCAGGAGAAGGACGAGACGGAAGTCCAGCCAGGGATCCGACGTTTTGTGTGGGACTACCTGCAGGACATCAAGGATCTACTCCGCCGGTTCCTAGTATACAACATCACGGCTAGTGGACCGAAAAGTATTCTAGCTGTACCTGAGGTAATTATATTAGGATTTCGTTGCGGTGCTTACGGCAGGAAGCTGGATCCGGCCAAAATCGACAAGATATCACAATGGCCGACACCGTTGCGCACGACAACGGAGGTAAGGGCATTCCTAGGCGTAGTCGGCTTTTGGAGGATCTTCATTAAGAACTTTGCCAAGATTGCTGAGCCTATCCCGACTATGATCAGGGAAGAAGGAACCATGGATTGGACAGAGGAGCGAGAAGAAGCTGTCCAAAGGCTCAAGGACATTTTGACATCTGAGACAGTCGCCCTGTCCGCGCCTTGTTTTAATGACGAAGTGGGACGACCCTTCATCATGGAGACGGATGGAGGACTTTTAGTCGTAGGAGGTGTGTTGATCCAAAGGGATGAGGGAGGAAAAGAGAGGCCGATTAGGTTCGAAAGTAGAACCCTGAACTCCGCAGAACGGCGGTACTCGCAATTCAAGAAGGAAGTCCTAGTCATCCTGCATTGCCTAAAGACCTTCCAGGCCTACCTATTTGGGAGGCGGTTCATCTTAAGGATCGACCCGACGAATATCCCAGGGGCCCTAAAGAATTACATGCCTATAGATCCGATGGTAGGGAGATGGGTAGGATTCATCTGGCAGTTCGATTACAAGATCGAACGGATTGCTGGAATCCGCAACAAGGCAGATGGGCTGAGTCGGGTTTGCATCACTCCCGAAGGGATGGAGGATGCAGAGCCCATAAACGTCTTCCTCGAATACGAAGGAGGAACTCTTGCGGTGGACAACGAGATGATGAGCGGAGAATGCACATCAGGAGAACTACGAATCCAAACTTTGGAGAAAGGGGCACCTGCCGTAGTAGCAGAACTTAGAGAAGGACCAGTTACCACTCGAGGACGCAGAGAAGAAAATGACTCATGGGGAGCGATAGTAGGACCGAAAGAGGATCTGATAGCGATGGCGGTCGAAGGGGGCCGGGAGGCAGTGATGCGTTTAGTGGAATCTTGGGAAAGGAAAGTGTTGCAACGGGTGGTAAATCCGATTCAGGAAGGAAAGGATGGGGGCAAGGGAGGAGAGGAGTTTTTCTATATCCAATCATACGAAGGACTCTTTCGGGAGATCGGGTTGTTGTTGGTAGGAAACAAACAACCTACGGAAGTCAGTATTAAGGCAAGAGAAGAAGCCGAAAGGTCCGTCCTAAGGGGCGGGCATTTGTTCCGGAGGGAGGAAGGTGCTATGCCTAGAAGGGTTGTGTGCGGAAGGTCTAGGCAAGTAAATGTTATCCAGGCAATGCACGACGGGTTAACTGGAGGTCATTGGTCTTCCAAAGGAACACTTGCAAAGATAACACCGCTCTATTATTGGCCAGGCATGGCAGGCATGGTCGCCATATACTGCCAGACTTGCCTCATTTGCCAAGAACGAAGCTCGGTACGAGTCTTCGAGCCGCTTAGACCAATGCGGGTGCTAGGGCCGGGACATCTGGTCCACCTCGACCTTGCGGTTATGCCTGTATCAACGGATGGGTACAGGTATATCCTGGATGCGCGAGACAACTTGAGTGGGTTCGTGGCGGCAGTCGCCCTCAAGAAAAAGACAGGGAGGAGTGTGGCGAACTGGATAGAAGACTTCTACTTAAGGCACCCGTTCATCAGGAGGTTTATAGTAAACAATGGGACGGAATTTGTGAACCAAGAAGTATTGGGGATGCTTAAGAGACTCTGCGTACCGATCAAACTCATCGAGCCGTATCACCCTGAGGCCAATGCACCGGTGGAAAGGGGGCACCGAACCTTGAAGAACACGATTGCAAAGCTCGCAGCAGACCATCTGGGGAACTGACCTAGGTATCTTAAGCAGACTGTCTTTGCAGAGAATATGACTCGTAAAAGGATAACAGGATGTATCCTGGCAGAGCTTTGGTACGGAAGAGAGATCGACTTTCCTGTGGAAGCCTTGGTACCTACCTGGAATATGTTAGATGATGATCCGCAAATGACCACTGAAGAGTTAATCGAGGCAAGATGTCAACAGATCCTTAAGAATGAGGAGGTCGTGAAAGACATCGCTTGCCGGGTGCTGGATAGCAGAATGAGGTACAAAGCAAGGTGGGACCAGGTTAAGAATGTCAGAAAGGAGCCACTTCAGGTGGGGGAGATAGTATTGCTAAGGAACTCGGCACTAGAAAGTACTTGGTCGGGACAGTTGGGAAGGAGGTTCAAAGGCCCCTACCGGGTCGCCAAACGGGTGAGACTAAACATCTTCGAACTGGAAGATTTGGATGGAACTGGATTGAAAGGGCCCTTCCCGGGGTAACGACTGGTCAGGTTTCTAAGTCGGGACCCAGTGGAACAATGGCTTCAGGAGGCCGAAAATAAGGAAATAGAGGAGCCACAAGCTAAAGACTAACCACAGCCTTGCCCACACTATGGTTTGTCTCTGACCATGTTTGTAAGACTGTCATTTTTTGGGACTGATGCTTTGGCTTGGACTGACCGAGGTTGAAAGGTAGCATGACTTGGGGGTCTGCAATATCCGGCTTGTGTGATAACGGGATGGGATGTTTGGGGCATTGTACCATAGTTTTTGACGGGGAAAATATGGGGTCATCACAAACGACGCATTCGCATGTATAAAAAGGGCGTGATGCGAGGGATACTGGGTCCATTTTGGGAATGTCTACCGGCCTAAGGGGGGGAGGCGTAAGTGTATGAGGGACATTGCGGGTGTTGTTTTGTTATACAGGGCTTAAAAGTAAAACGAGAAAAGACAAAAATGGAATTCGGCAACGAGAACGACAGCGGGGCAATCAACAGGCCTACCGGAGGGGAAGAAGCTGGCCCAAGCCAAGTGAGGAGGACAGCGAAGAGAAAATTGTACATTGGGCTCATGGGCGGGCCAGTGGTAGGCAGGGGTGGAAGGAAATGTTTGTGTAGGAAACCCTCACCCCTCCGCAAGGGAGAAGGTATAGAAATATCATCTGACAGTGAGGGCGAAAAGAGAAGGGTAAATGTGGAAGAAGGAGGCAACACAGAAATGGGAGATAAGGCTCGGGTTTCTAACGAGGAAGGAGCCAATAGGGGCGAACGACGTGAGACTTGGCATGGGGAAAGCGAGGGGGGACAAGGTATGCGTGACGAACGTGAGGAGGACGAGGAGAAAAGGGAGAGTCCGCTTGAAGGACGAAGCGGTCACGGCAGTTGCGAGGGGTATGAGATAGGGACAGAGATCCCTTTTACCTACGATCCAAAGAACCTTGCTGGTGGGTATAGCCCCATACAGACTGAAGACGAGGGGGACAAGGAGGAGGATGTGCGAGAAGTCATAGAAATCAGCAGCGGGGATGAGAGGGATGAAATCTCACGGCCTAGGGAAGAGGGGCGGTCTCCGATGCATCAACCAGGCGATGGGGCTTTCAGATGGGAGGACGAGTTCGGACCAACGCCCAGTCACTGGTTTCAGCAATGGACCAATGTAATCAGGCACGAATGGATTATCAAGACTCGGGCACTCGCATCGCTGAATTTTTTTAACGAGGCTGAGTTGCATAAAATTGTAAGGATGAAAAAATAGATCGAGACCTACGGCCTGGGGGTTAGGAAGCCTGCCGAGGAACGGAGTGGACAAGGAACTAGGCGAGACGAGGCGCAAGGCAGTAATAGGAACTAGGTGTTGGCTTAGCATTGAAAAGGATCGTTGCTTTCTGTCTGCAGAGATATGAGAATGACGAGAACGTGTATAATATGCGCAAGCTTGCTAAGGAGGAAGTGAAAAGAGGGCCAGCTAAGGCTGTGTCACGCTAAAGTAGAAGATAGTTGTTGAGGTTACCTTTGGATGAGCTACCTTGGGTACCTAAGACAAAGACATGGGATTTGGGATAAGACCAATTGGGAGAGGGCGTATTGTGAATTTTGGATGGAACAAGGATTATGCTTTTGGGAGAGGAAAACCTTGAGTACGGATTGACGAGCAAACCATGGCATTTAATGACTGGTCGAGTACAAGAGAGGTTAGGAACCTATGGGTTAAGGGGCGTGAAGAACACTCCTTCCCTAGGAGCCTAATCCAACTGAGTCATGAATAAGACTGAGAATAAGCGAAACCTGAGAGATTAGGAAGAGTGAAAATGGAAGGGGCGTTTTTGTCTTTTGTTATGGATGAACGGCCGGGTGGGCTAGTGCTGCTTGGGGTCGCGAGCCCCAACTCGAGTGCTAGATGCTAATTCGAGTGTACACAATGGATGGTATGTTACTGTGAGAAATGGAATGGATGGTACGTTACTGTGAGAAATGGAATGGATGGTATGTTACTGTGAGAAATGAAATGAATGGTACATTACTGTGAGAAATGGAATGGATGGTACATTAATGTGAGAAATGGAAGGAAGAGAATAGCACGCAAAAGATGAGATGGCCACCTTCTAACCTCCAGGACAGAAATGGGATCCGTAACCTCGAGGCCCACCCCCTCGGGCACTAACATTGAGAATGGAAAAGAATGACCCTAACCAGGCTGTTCGACTTGAGAATGGAAAGGAATGACCCTAACCAGGTTGTTCGACTTAAGAATGAAAAAGAATGGCCCTAACCAGGTTGTTCGACTTGAGAATGGATAAGAACGACCCTAACCAGGTTGTTCGGGAATGGCCCCTGACAAGGGTCATTCCTTTTGAAATAGGCACTGAGGTCCCCTGCATATTGGATTGAGAAAGGCTGATTGAGAATGTGCTGGAATGAGAGAGTTGGAAAAGGCCGATGGGTTGGTCATTGAAAATAGCCAAAGGATAAAGAGATGGGAAAGACCGGTGGGACGGTCATTGAGATAGCCAATGGGATGAGAGAAATGGAAAAGGCCGGTGGGTCGGTCATTGAAAATATGGATGAGAGAGGTGGAAAAGACCGGTGGGTCGGTCGTTGAAATAGCCAATGAGTTGAATGGAGGAAATGGAAAAGGCCGGTAGGTCGGCCACTGAAAATTGCCAAGGGGGCGGAAGGAAAATGCGAAAGAGAATGACAAGATAAAAAAGGCGGAGCCTTAAAAGCCGAGAAGAGCAGGGACCGTTGGAACGGTCACAAAAATTGGGTGTTGAGGAATGAGAAAATTGAGGATTGAGTGGGCGGAAGGGTCAGTCTTGAGAAATGGCTATTGAGAGAATGACCGTCAGACCGGCCGTGACGATGGCCTTGTTGATAAGAGACTGTCAGACCAGCCATGAGAATCAGCCTTGGAAGTAGCATTTGATTGAATGATTGAGGATTGAATATTGCATTGCATAGGCAGGGGGCCCTGGACAGCTTGAAATGGACTCGGAAATAGCATTGAAATGAATTTTCTTTTTTTCTAGTCTTTGGCCTCAGCAGGAGGGGGATACCGGTGCTCGCACCGCAACCCCAAGACCTCTATCCCTGTAAGGGAAAAAGTCTCAGCGCGACATGTTCCTCTTGTAAGGGGATGCAGGTTAAAGGACCAAGGCACCTACCACTTGGATTGGTGCGAGACGTCCGAAACTGACCCCGACAACGAGCTCTAGTCGGGAACTTCAAATTGCGCCTCGTGTTGAACGCCTAAACGTCAAAGGGTGAGGGAACCAAATGAGCGAGAGAGCCATTTTTTTTTTCTAGTCTATTTTGTTCTCTCCAGCCACACGCCATGTCGTTGAGGGGCGGCATGACCGCTTGGAATGGACCACGGCGGCTCGCGTTAAGTTGAGCAGCACCGTCCAAAAGGGAGGAGTTGGGCGTGGTACCTGGTGGAAGCCACAACCACCACGGGGCGAGTGACACCGCCCCACCGGAGCATTACAACCGCTTCGGGACTAATTGCGAGGTCTTCGTAACTGCACTCGTGGACTAATTGAGAGCCCCAACTCTCTTCAAAGGAAGAGGCCGGATCCAAGAAAACACCACCCGGGAGGAACGATTCGCGAGAACGCCCTTGCGACAAGACAGGTCCTGGGAGGTTTTGGATTGGACCTGTCTGCCAGATATGAGGAGGTACCTCAGTGATGACGCTCGTCTCGTAAGCGGCAAAAGGTCGGACAGAGTAGGGGATGAGGTGAGTTATCAGCAGGGGGAGAACTGATCACCCTTCCTTTTTTGGGGCTGATGGGCCGGCATCCGCCTACTCGTTGGTGGGCTAAGATCTGCGTACCTCCGAGTGAGAACCAGTCGTGCGATGGGAACATCGCATTTTGAGTGGGGGGAAGGTGTGCCATCTACCAAAGAAAAGGCATGCAAAAGAGAAGGGTACCATGAGCGTAAGAATGGATGAGTAGTTGACTTTGCGTAGACTTGAGAAAAAATTTGGCAAGATGTCCAGAAGAAAAGAATGAATGAGTAATTAACGTAGCATGAGCTTGAGAAAAAGGCCTGGCAAAATGTCCAGAAGAGAAAAATGGATGAGTAATTGACTTTGCGCAGGCTTGAAAAAAAGTCTGGCAAGATGTCCAGAAGAGAAATAGGTGAGAAATTGACGTTGCATGAGCTTGAGAAAAGGCCTGGCAAGCGACTTGTGTGATTGATTTGGCATAAGCTTGAAAATGGGTCAAGTAAGACGTCTGGAAAAGAAAAGACTCGTATGATGGACTATGTATGGATATGAGAGAAAGACTGACAGGCTGGGAAACAAAAGAGTATTTGGAAACAGGTCTGACAAGGTGTCTGAAAGAGAGATGCACAAGGGATGAACTGGGCAGCATGCATAAAAAAAGTTAAAAATAAGCAAGGAACAAGAAAGGACAAAGAGTGATATGAATGCAAAATTGGCAGGACCTGAGGAGAGTAGGGCGAAAGGACCCGGGGAAGATGCATGCATGTGGATTTGGCAAGGCCTGAGCATCGAAAAACGGTAAAGGGAAAACATGGATTGCACGGGCCAAAAAGTAGATTATTTTTTTAGAAGAGTAATGAATGAGGCGAGGCCAAAATGGTTTCTGCTCGAGAATGCTTCCTCGATGAAATGGAAAGACAGATTTGAGATTACGAAGCACTTAAGGGGAGTTGTGCCTGGGCTCACCGATTCGAAGTGGGTATCACTACGGCAAAGACGACGGTTGTACTGGACGAACATCTCCCTTCCGGAGCAAATGTCTGACATTCAGTAGCTTCCAAAAACTTGCCTACAATTTGTTATCAACAAAGTCAAGGCATAGAATGAGAAAACCAATTGTGTTATGACAACAAATTGTCATCTCGGGAATAAAGTCAGCATATCAGTAGTTAAGTGCATGAAGCAAGGAGAGCCCCGTCTGCCCCATGTTACTGAAGTTAAAGAATTATGGGCTGCCCTGCTAGGTATACAAAATTGACTGAAGAGGTAGTTCGCATCTCAATTGAGGGAAAGATAAAGAGGCAGAGCTATGATGAAAATGAGCAACCTGGTCTAATCTGTAGAACCTTCGATTCCCCCATACCCTCCTCCACCCCAAGGGGCAGAAGCTAAGGAAGACATTGAGAAAGGAATGGGAAAAGAACAAAACGGACCCTGGCAAATTAACCACCCATAACACCTCACCCTCCTCTCCCGTCTATCCCTCCAAAATCCACTAACAAGAGATTGGTGCGCGATGAGAACATCGCGAATGAGTGGGGGGAATGTGTCGGGACTGGTGGGTCCCGAACAACTTCCCATCACTCGATAGATTGAATACGGACGATTTGTGCACAACAGAGAAATTTGGAGAAGCAGAAGAGAGAAAAGACAAAGGATTAGGCCGCAGAAGGGAATGATGCCCTGAGGAGAGAACCACAGGAGGAAAGAACTAGTGGCGGCAAGCAAGCGAGCGCAAGAATAGGGACACATAGAACATAGCAGAAGGCCGGGAGGGTCATCGGAATGCAATAAGACTAAGGTCAAAGGGCCCTGTGAACTAGCAATTGCAGTGCGACAACAATAAGGGAATGAGGAAGTCGAGGGATGGGCGGCCAGAAGTTGCAGGAAGCAAGGAAATGAGGGGCCAACGTGGGGGCCACCTATGGGAGCCTCGGAGCGGAGGCCCACGACCAAAGAGATCGGAAAGACTAAGGAGAGGGGTTGCTATGGGGCGACAAGACGCCCAAGGGGCATGGGACACCCCGGGGAAAGGCACCAGGGGTCACGTGGGACTAAGTAAAAACAATGCCGTCCAGGGCGAAATGTGTCAGGGACCAACGACGGGACTAAGTGTCGGGGACCGCCGACGAGACTAAGTATCGAGGACCGCCGACGGGACTAAGAGTCGGGGACCACCGGCGGGACTAAGTGTCGGGGACCACCGACGGAACTAAGTATCGGGGATCACCGACGAGACAAGTGGCGGGGACATGTGAAAGTTCCAAGAAAAAACGGCGGCACCGCATGAGGGGAAAATAATAAATGCAAGGTGCACCATCAAGGTCGACATCTTGACGACCAAGAATATTAGCACCACTAGTGCAAGTACTAGTGGTGACAAACGGGAAGGCCAAAAGGAAAAGGAACAGTAAAGAAAACTGAAGTGGGAGGCATGGGAGCAATCCGAAAAATCTCGGATCAGCCTCCCTCAACAAAATAGAGTCAAATGAGACCTCATGTGAAAAATAGCCCTCCGGAGAAAATCAGAGTAGGAGGGACCATTGTGGGAGAGATGTAGGAGTAAAAGGAGACTCCCATGGGCATGGGAAGACCATTATTACAGTCCGAGAAATAACGGACTGCACCTTGGGCATAGGGAGGGCCAAAACTAAGAGGAAGAGACTAGAAAAGGGCCTTAACGGACACTTGACACTTAGCATGCTAGAAAAAAGAGAGAAAAGAAAAGAAAATGCGGGAGAATAAGACAAAAAGAGTGAGAGGGAGTGAGTGAGTTGGCCGTCAGTACGGACTGCCATAGGTAGGGATTGGCAGGTCCCTACTGTCCAAGAAAGGAGGAGAAAAAGAAAAGAAAAGAAAAGAAAAGAAAAGAAAACAGAAAAATGCCTTAACGGTAAAAAATGGTCACTTGAGGAGATTCATCCCTGACCAGATTCATTCTGGAATAAGGCGGTTACAAAGAACTTGGATTTTTTTTTATTTTCGTAGAGAAAATCAAAGAAAATCAATGCCTCTTGCAACCGGAATAAAACGGAATGCATGCATGAGGAGAAACACATGTTTTAGGTGCGTCCGGAACCAAAATCAAGGCCGGATGCACTTGGGAGTTGGCCGCTTATTTTTATTTTGAGTAGGGGCTAGTTGTGGGGCATTGGGGCTAAGGAATTAACCCCCATTGCAGTCCGAGTTGCAACGGACTGGATGGGGGAAAGAAAACACATGTTCTAGGTGCATCCGTAGCCAATATCAAGCCCGGATGCAATAGAAAATTTAACTTATTATTTTCTTTCAACATGGGGCAAGTTGTGGGGCTGTGGGTATGGAAAACAGCCATGACTGCAGTCCGAGAAATTACGGACTGCATGGGGATGCCAAGGCCAAAGGGAAATGGGCTACGGCAAACCCGAAATGCTAGAAAGGAACAATTTCGGCAAAGGGCAAGTAAAGACGGTAAACGGCAACCGTGAGATGAGATCTCACGGCCTAGAAAAATCAGCACACATGTAGAGATGATGGGACCACCAAGGGTAAGGGGGCCAAAAAAAAAAAAAAAGGGGATGCCGTCCGGAATGTTGCCGGGGACCAAAATGGTCCAAATAATAAAAATTGAAAAAACGGGACACGCGCCGGCAGGACCGTCGGCGGGACTAGAACATGGGACTAGTATAAGGGGGAATGACGGGGACTTCGGATGTCCCAAGGGAACCATGAGCAACCACAAGGAATAATTGTGCAAGCAAGCGGCGCCGTCGAGATCAAGGATCTAGACGGTGGAAATCAGCACTACTAATGCAAGCACTAGTAGGAGCAAGTGGGAGAGCCATGAGAGAAAGAAAAATGAAATAAGGATGTTGGGAAGGCTGGCCARCAGCCCGGGATATCTCGGACTAGCAAGGCATAAGAAAATAGAGCCTTGAGAGGCCCGACATGAGAAAAAGGCTGCCCTTTGAAAATCGGAGCAAAAGGGGCTCAGAATTGGGCAAACGGGAGCAAAATGGAGCCCTCTAGGAGCATGGGGGTGCCATTATTGGAATCCGAGATGTAACGGTCATGTAACAATCATGAACCTGGCCTTGAATGAGGCCCTAAGGCCTAGAAAGAGGGTGCACATCAGTTTGACACTTGTCAAAACAGAA
>BFEA01000358.1:173997-185222 GCA_003427395.1 Chara braunii | reverse complement strand
TCTCTCTCTCTCTCTCTCTCTCTCTCTCTATCTATCTATCTATCTATCTATCTATCTATCTCTCTATCTCTCCTTCTTTCTCCCGCTCTCCCCGTATCCCTTTCCCTTCTCTCTTCCTCCCCCTCTTTCTCCCTATTTCCTCTTCCCTCTTGCCTTTTCTCTCTCCCTCTCTCTTCCCCTCTCTCTCCCTCGCATCATCATCCGGCCCTCTCTCTCCCTTCCCCTCACTTAGCATATGACTTACCTTTCTCTCCCCCTCACTTGGAAAACATTGCCAGGGCACGAGCGGAGAACGAAATCAAACCTCACTTAGTGGAGAAAGAGAACAAGGGGGTGGTAGCCGGTCCCTTGTGCCACCAAGAAGGCAAGACAGAGGACGTCCAAAAAAAGGAAGTGGGAGAGGCGGAATCCGGAAGAAAGCATAAGTTGAAAGTGAGGTCAGTTTGACTCAACCATCTCCCTGACTGCATGACTATGAGAAGAAAATGGGCTGATTGAACAACAAGAGGGAACAATGAGCAGCCAAAGGACTTGAAAGAATAGGCATGTGGGAAGGGCTATGTATTGACCCCCGATGGGGGATTGTATGGATCTTCTTGTTTGTGTGGGATTGTGCAGGTAAGTGATGGATAAAGATGCCTTGAGCGGGATAAGGGCAAGTGGAACCGGGCATCAAGAGGGAAAGGGAAGAGGGCGTAGGGGCTATGGGACCCTTGACATAGAACTACCCCATGGATATGACTTGTGCGTTTGAAGACTTGGGGTGCAAATGGGAGTGCTGTCATGCCAAGGAAAAAGTGATGTTGTGTGTGCATGCATATGAGGACCCCGAAAAGATTAAGGGGCCTACTTCAATAAGGTGGGAAGCAAATTGAGAGATCCGATGGATGCGTAGAGGCGAGGGGAAGGACGGCCCCACCGCACTCCGATGATGTCTTATAGTCAAAATGCTTAGGGAAAGGGTGCGTGGCCTAAGGATGACGCTTAGCCTACGCACAAGAGAAGAGAAAGGCTCAAAGAACCCCTGGACTGTCTGCGTATTGGAAGGAGCAGTTGCTTAAGAACACAATAAGGAATAAAAAAAAATCAGCGTCGCGGAACGACCAGCGAGACTACTACCCGGCGTGAGGGCTGAGCTACATCCCCAATGTCAAAGCTCTCTCGCGCGATGGCCCACCCCCATCCATCTCAAAGCACTAGGTGGGGGTGACCTTGGGACGAATGACCCGCGCCCTGAGCATGAGTGTGGGCGGGCCGAGCCAACTGGGACTCGCAGTGGGGTCGACTAAGGCTCGAAAGTCTACCGGGGCTTGGCCCTACACCGTGCTACTTGATGTATCTAATGGGACGCTGGACCCGATTTTCAGCAGGTGCCGCTCCCCACTAATAGATGGAACAACCTGACACATAAGCCCTCAATTTTGACGGTACTCTTACCACCGCCAAGATAGAGGGATATCGCAAGGGCTTCTCAAAAAAAAAAAAAAAAAGATATATCTCCTGGCGTTGATGTAGCTAAGTGGTTCGAGCACTGGTTGGAAATGCGCATTGTGGTAGGAGGTTGCGGGTTCAAATCTGCAGCCTCGTACATGGACACCAACAGGGCGTTAGATTGACGCACGGCTGGACACACACACCCTTGGGATGACGCAAGTTAGCTATTACAAACACTGCTTGCGCACCACCCAATGGGTAGCTCACGGTTGTTATATGTCGGGACTGGGCGATGGTAGGATATCCTGATGTTCTTGGTCTATGGGTGGTCACGCGATTGTTAGGTGGTTTGTACAGTCTGGTTTGCTCGAGCCCAGCAGAGCACAACTTTAGACTTCTTCACAATATATGTCAACAGATTAGGTCACTTGCACGATTCACAGGAGGTCCTGTGTTCGATACCAGACTATGACTTAGGGCTGGTCATCCTCCTAGTACGTAGTAAAGGATTGAGGTTGGCGTAGCAGTTCCTTAGTACGGGATGTCGGGGGTGTATACTGCACTTTACCGCGAGGTGGGAATGAGCTCCAGTGATATACGAGGGAACGGAGGATTGTCTAGCTCTCACAGTTTATCATACAACACAGGGTTCTCTAGAGTCAACAGATACAGTCCATAATCCACGACTTAGGGTTGGTCATCCTCCTAGTACGTAGCTTAAGGGTTGAGGCTGGCATAGCAGTTCCTTAGTACTGGATGTCGGGGGTGTCAGAAGATACTGCACCTTACCGCGGGGTCGGGACGGGCTACAGGGATATACAAGGGAACAGAGGATCCCTCACTCTCTCTATTAACGATTCTCCAGGGTCCATACACATAGTCCATGATAAAGTCCATGATTAACGACTTAGGGTTGGCTATCCTCCTAGTACGTAGCTTAGGGCTTGAGGTCGGCATAACAGTTCCTTAGTACGGATGTCGGGGGTGTAGGCAGTCGAACTGGCGTTCTGTCGAGTGAGCAACCATGAGCGTGGCGCGGCCGGGAGCGTTGCACCCCGCCAGTATGATCCTGTCGGTGCGCCACGGAGAAATCAGGCGACGTCTTCCCCACGTGAGGCGGCGAGCCCTAATGGGGAGCAGTTGTCACGGAGGATGATGAGGAAAGGGGCAGGGGTGGGTGGTGGCGCCTAGTGGGGATCGCAACTCGTCAATACGGCTCGTCAGTATGGTGCGGGAGTAATCAGGTGAAGTGGCAGACGAAGTGCGAGGCGAGTGATGGCAGGGAGTGACAACTCTTGGTGATGGTTCTAAAGGTGGGCTACGAGAGAAGGCGGATCGAGCAGATTCCTACCACCATGGATATTCTTTCTCCCTCCGGACTGCCAGCGAGGGGTCGTCGACAGACTCGACGGTTTGGGCTCGCTACGTGGCTGTGCTGAGGTAAGTGTTGACCACGGTCTAACAATCTTCATCGTTCAACTTTTTGTAGATGTGGTGCAGACCACGAACGAGATGCTTCTAAAGCCGATGAAGGAGGAGGTGGAGGTTGGGGAAGAGAGAGGGGACACGACATGGGCGGGGGGTTGGAATTAGGGTGGGAAAGAAACTTTTATGTAGATTGTCCGCTGTTTTTCCTATGTAACAAGAGTGATGGTTAAGGTGCTAATTTATGTCTGATTACAAGCCTATAAAATCCCGTTTCTGCTGTAAAACATGATCTGAATTTTTCCGACGATGAAGTATTCTGATGACGGCGCGACCGGGGAATTTTTTTAGAGGTTGTTTCTGAATGATTTCTTTTTATGATTGTACTTTATATGATCATAGGTGTTTAATGGATGTAGTTGATTCCTAATCTAAAAAATCATTTTTTCTACTTTGAGTAAGATCCCTAATCCGAAATTCGTATTTTCTGAGTAGGATTCTTAATGTTACATTCGTATTTTTGAGCATGATTCCTAATATGAAATTCATAAATCAGAGTTTTGCTCTGATCTCAATGAATGTTTACTCAATTTTGAATCACAAAGGTTACAAATTGATTTTCTAAAAGTCGCTTCTTTTAACAAATGACCTAAACTACGATCATGATTACTTTCTTGATTTTATATATTCGTGAGTCCAATATTTGACAGCTCAGATAAATTTCTCAAATCTCGCTTTTAAATTTTCATCCCCAAAGATATTTCAGACAAATTTCCTAATTTTTGTTTCTAATTTTAAATTTCTAAAAGTATGCTTCTGAAGTATTTTTCTATTTGAAAAAATCCACGCCTGCTAATCCCAACTTCCTAGTCTTGATTTTTGTCGCTGTAAATTTATATTTTGATTGGTCTTTTCTGTTAATTGTGTTTCAAAGCTTGCCCGGGTCTTTGTACGGTATATTTGTGGCTTGCTTTGTGAATTTGTGGGGATCTCCTTTAGGGTTGGAGCCCCTCCCCGTGAGGGTCTTACAAGGTGGGAGGTGTTACCCTTGGAGGGGAGGAGGCGGTATAGAGGGATTGTCTTTTCCTGGGCCAAGCTGATTTAGGGTCGGATCAGCACTGGCGGTTGGGGKRAGAAGGCAAGGGGGKGGCTGCTTATAGCAGGGTGTGAGGATGAGAGGGTTGCCTTGCTTTGAGGGAGTGGGGCAGAAGGAAAGGGGAAACTTCAGCCTGTGAAGTATGCTCAGAACCTGCATCTGAAGAGAGGATAATTTCCCCCTCCTGTCCTCCTTTTGGTTGTAGGTGAAGTTTTTTTTTTTTTTTTAATTCATAGGTTGGTATCTGATTTTCCTTAATTTTTGAAAATTTTTAAAAACTCTTGAATTGTGATTCGATAAGCAGGAAGGGGAAGGTTGGTTTTAGTAGGTTGGTGCTCGGGCAGAGGATGGACTCGTGTTCAGGATGGTAGGTCTATTAGAAGGGCGGGGTGGGGTGACAATGGTCGGTGCTGGAGCAGGTGCTTTGTAACCAGGGGGAGCTTGAGACTATTGAAGCTATGCCGAGGGTGGAAGGCATAACCATCTTGTTCAACGTAGTTGTTGTCGGGGAAGTGACTCTGTAACTGTGGGGCTGTGCAGCTAAGGAAGTTATCGAGGGAGGAAGACACTTCCTGTCCGTCAGAACTAGTTTGGTCGGTACTAGGGCAGTTGGTGTTGTCCTGTCACCCTAGCAATGGGGGTTTGAGATCTAGCGTGTTCTGGTACGAGGACTGAATGTCTGGGCATCAGTCTTCCCTTCGCAGTGCGGGGAAGGAGCTGGATCGTGAGTGGATTTCGTTTTCCTGTTTTTCTGTTTCTTCTTAGCCGAAGTCAGGTAATGGCCCTGGTATCTCAAAAAAAAGAGGGAAGGGGGGGGAGTTAGAATTGGAGGATGGAAGGTAGTAAGGGGGCTCTCAACAAAGGAAGGTTGTTTGTTAAGGTAAGTAGGTTAGAAGGACGATGCTGGGACGACACAGGCCGGTGCTGGAACTTTTGCTCTGTGACCTAGGGGGAGCTTGAGGCCTGTGGAGTTATGCCGAGGGTAGAAGGCATAACCAGACCGTTCGACATAGCCGGCGCCGGGGTATTGACCCTATAACCTATGTCAGGGGCTTGCCGCTAAGGGAATTGTCGAGGGAGGAAGACACTTCCTGTCCGTCAGAACTAGTTTGGTCAGTAATGGGAAGGGTTGTGGTGCATGTTACCCTAGCAGAAGGGGGTATAAGATCAAGTGAGTTCTGGTACGAGGACTGAAAGCCTGGACCGACGTTTCGTCTGCTAAGGGGGGGAGTTTTTTGATAGTAGGCAGTTTGAGTTTCGACTCCCCGCTCTCAAATTTTTCCAAGCCTTTTTGGATTTAACCTATCTCATGAGGAAAGTCTTGAGAATGCCTTAGGATTCTGGGCACCTTTTGCAACTCATTTCAGGTTTTCTTAATGCTATTATATTCATGGATCTGCGGTTTTTCGAGGCCAGAACGACGCTGGCCGGAGCTGGGGGGTTGCCCTGTAACCTGTGATAGCAGGAGCTTGAGGCCTGGTAGAGAGATCTGGGGGTGCCTTGGGCCGGGCATTCCAAGGGAAAACCGAGGGTTGCTTTCGATACGACGCTGGCCGGAGCTGGGGTGAGTTGTGTTGCCCTGTAATCTAGCAGGATGGGGGCATGAGGCCTGGGGAAGCTCGGCAGGGAATAAGACAGTGTTAGAGATTCTTAGAATGTTTTGTTGGGGATTCCAGGGGTTCTGAGCATTCAAAGGGCTTCTGTGGCTTTCCGTTTTGACTTAGTAAGTGCTGCTTGAGTAGCCTAGTAATAGGTTAGCAGTTATCCATGTTTTTCCTAAATTTTCTAGAGGGATAATTTGCAAAATATCTTTGTGTTGTGCCCCTGTCAGGAGGGTGTGCAACTTTGCAATCTGGACCTCCCCGATTGGGCCTTGGCCTTTTGCAATAGCGCCTAGGAAAAGTAGGCAAGTGCTGGGGCATTTTGCAAAGTTGGGCCATACCCGGTAGGGGTATATTGCAAAGATGGGCGTCCAACTGACGCCAGGGGTATTTCACAAAATATTTTTTTTGTCAGAGGGGCATTCCGCTCTACCCACATCTTTAAGGGGCATTTTGGCATATGTCTCAACTTATGGGGGTATTTTGCAAATTATCCCTTTTCTAGAATCTGTTTTATAGTTCTCAGATTGTTCCTAGCCGAAAACAGGTAAGGGCCCTGGTACTCCAAATCTTTTGTATAATTCTATATGGGACGCTGGGCCCGGTTCCCAGCACGTGTTGCTCCCCACAAATAGACTGGAGCATGTGTCCCAAAAAAAAAAAAAAAAAAAAAAAAAAGGGGTAACTTCGGTGCAGTCACGAAAACAGTTTGAAATTGCACTTCAGGCAATCCCGCGAACACAACACACCCCCACGTGACCCCACCTGTCCCGAATCGTTGGTTACATACATTCAGCATTACCGGCCCTTTTGCCTCAAATGCAATTACAAACTCAAACCCTGACTGCGCCGTAGTTTTCTCAAAAAAAAAAAAAGGGTGTAGGAGATACTGTACCTCACCGCGGGGCCGGAACGGGCTCCAGGGATATACGATGGAACAGAAGATTCCCGGCTCTCTACCATCAATACAATAGAACACTGCAATACACACATGACTCAGGGTTGGCTATCCTCCTAGTACGTAGCATACGGTTGAGGCTGGCATAGCAGTTCCTTAGTACGGGATGCCGGGGGTGTCAGGAGATACTGCACCTTACCGCGGGGCTGGAACGGGGCCCAGGGATATACGAGGGAACGGAGGATCCCCAGCTCTCTGCCATCAAAAACACAATAGTAGTAATACAACGTAACACTGTGCACCCTCATGTACCTAGCTCCCGAAGTCCCCGTGCAATCGGGCTTGCACGGCGTCTGCTTGAACCAGGGCTGAGCAGGGGGGTAAGTCTCTCTGCCTCGCCCGGGTGCCTGCAACCTTTGTCTGGTCAGGTCACCCTGCCAATATGGCAATTGGTGATGGTCCTGGGTAGTTAACACTAGGGTAGGACAGGGGGGGTGGGGGTGCGCCAGGGCAAAATGATTAGAGGATGGGTGGGTGGGGTCTTCAGAGGGATTCAGCTGGACAACCGAGTGACCGAGTGCTGTGGGTAACTGTCATTGGTCTAGTATCCCACCTCTACAACAACCTGGGCTGTTTTTTTTAAAAAAAAAAAAGAAAAAAAAGGAACATCACTCTCTACTGGAGCAACCTGACCAGACAGCGGACGCGGGCACTGACGCTGAATGAGCTCCCCCATTCAGCCCCAGTTGAGGCACTAGCGTACAAGCCTCATTATACGGGAACCTCGGGAGCTACGCGCATAGTTCTCAACTAGTCCCGTGAGCAGTGGGGGCACTCATAGGCAGTGTCTAATGGTTGGCTAACCAAAGTCTAACCTTTTTTTTTTTTTTTTTGCATGGGCTAAAGGGCATTATATCAGTGACGTTAATGGTGCCTATAAGGTCCTCAGATACGAGGAACAGATCAATTCGGGAATTTGATCTGCCTGCGGCTCCTCTTGACCTCACGCATGTGTATGCTCTCTTCGCCGGGTGCAGCACCCGGTAGACGTCCTTGAGCTGTAAGGCCGCCATGAATTCGGCGAGCATGGCAACATCCGGGGGGTGGTTATCGTTCAAAGTGTTCTGAACTTGGCGCTGCGATGCGGACCTCCGATCCAATAATGGATCCGGGGTTATATTGAAATCCCCAGCCAGGATGAGAGGGGCTCCCGTAGGAAGTTCTTGGTAGAGCGTGTGGAGGAATTGCACTCTCTCCAGCGGGTCATTTGGGCCGTAAACACTAGCGATAATCAGTTCCTCTTCCCCTAAGGTGCCTTTGACATACACCCATCTTCCTTCTTGCCTATCATAGTCGTGCTGCACTGGTGTGAACCTCGAAGATGGGGGTAGCCAGATGGCCACACCTGTTGACGCTGCTGACTTTGCCGGGGCTGAGAATGTCGTGTACGGCCAGATCCACTTTTCCTTGCATCTATGCGCTGGTGAGTGTGTCAGGTGGGTCTCCTGAACGCACAGGACATCCGGCCAGTTGGTCGACCCTTCTATCTTGAGCAGCCTCCATATGGCATCCCGCTCGTCCACAGATGCTTGGGCCAGGCCATTTAGAGTTAGGGCTCTTATGTCGAGGTCCGCCTGGGTCAGTTTCTTTACCCATTCTGGAGGACGTCTCAGCGGGGGGGATACATAGGGTTCAGGTGGGGGAACCGGCGGGGGGGGGGGGGGGGGGGGGGGGGGGGGGGTGGTACACTACACAGTCCATTTGGTGTTGCTTATTCATATCCCAACTGTATGATTGTGCCTCAGTGTTCAGGTCTGTGTCTGTTAGCCTCTGCCCTCACGTGCAGGGAGAGCCAGCACCACCCTTCCTCTGATCTGTTGAAGAGTGTTGTTGTCAAGGTCATCGTCTGATTCTGAGCTTGCACCTTCGTTGGTTTGGTCACTGTCCTGGGATCTTTCATCATCTGCTGATGACAGTAAGTGCATTATTGCAGAGGGCAGGGAAAGATGCTGCTGGTTCTCTTTTAAAGAACCTGCGGGTGGTGCCAAGAGAGCGGGTGGGATACATTGCAAGATGGGGGGGAGCTTTGTCACCATTTGACCTTGCCGCCCTCCCATATGCAGAACTGTCCCTATGAGCCCCCCTACCTCTGGACTGTTTTCCAGCAGGTGCAGCTCCCCACCAATAGATGGAGCAACTTCATTAGGTCCTACTAGAGGGACGTGCTCGTACCACTCTCCCTAGTAGAATCTGCAGAGTCTTTAATTTAAAAAAAAGAAAAAAGAAAAAAAAGAGGAACAAATGGAACTCACCGAACTTTCAACGCTACAAGAAAAACACAGTACTCCTTTTCTTAATTATTGAAACGAGTCACACACCATGTACCACATGACCATTCCCTGCCTACGTAGTGGGATTGTGGCCTCAGACATCCGTGGAGGAAAGCTAGGCGAATGTGGAGCGTGGTCCACCCCTTGAAAAGTGCTGGACCGCAACCAGCTGAAACGCGCAGGGGAATGTGAGCGTTTGTTGGATGTTATGCTCGTGATGGTTCTGTAACGATCTTCGTATGTGCATGAGCGCATAGCATTGGCCTCACGATCTCCTGGGGCTGCAGGCGGACGTCACTTAAGTCCACATGAATGCCCTTCGTGAGCTGGTTCTGAGAGCAAATGTAAAGGAAATTGTGAACTATTTTCGTTTCGCTGTGCAGCCGGGTGCAAACGAAACAAGTTTGGGAGTTTCTTCTCGTTCTGCGTTCCGCCCGGTGAGGCCAGTTTCGAATCTGCAGCAGGTTGAAATTAGGGGACCTCTTGAGGTCCCTCGAATTCTCAAAAGTTTTTTCACAAGTGTTGCATCTGCATCCAACTGTTTTAATTTTTACAAGTTTGTCTTTTTCAGTTTTTTTTTTTTCTTTCCTTTGGTTTTCCTTGTTCTCACCTCGTGATCATCTACATTTGTGTGGGCCGTGTGGCAATGCTGCAGATGTACTTGATTGTGAGGACTCGCAAATTCATACTTCGTTTTCATTTCATTTTGTTACCTGTGCCATGCCGCGAGGCCCACTATCTCAAGGCCATTGCCCTTTCGCGGGTGGCAGGGCAATATAGCAGGGTTTGGTAACAGTTTGGGATGGCAGGAGAAACTTAAAAAAAAAAAAAGCAGCCCGCCAGAGAGATCCTCAATCCCAACAGTTCTCTTACCACCGCCGGGATAGAGGGCTTACACAAGGGCTTTTCTTCTTCTTCTTCTTCAAAAAAAAAATAAAAAAAAACAATGGTTAGGGTTTGTCCTCTTTTGAACCTACGTGTATGGATCTGGTCGGATTGCCTCTGATAGCTTTGTTAGTTTCTGTTATGTTTTCTTCATTTCCGATTCAGGGAATGTTTTGGTTTAATGGCTGTTAGCTGGATTTGTGTCAAAGTGTTGAGGCTTTGTTTTTTGCGTATCCCCCTTCTGGCTTGGGCCGATGATGCCTTCCCGGCCGGGGGACGCACTCGATTTTTGTCAAGGGACGCCGGACCCGTTTCCCGACTTGTATGTAAAAAAAAAAGTGTACTACAAAAGCCAATGAATAATAAAAGAAGAAACAACTGTAACCCTTCTGGGGGCAGCACTCACTTTTTCCTTGTTTTTTTTGCCAACGAATAATAAAAGACGAAACAACTAGACCCCTTCTGGAGCATGGTTCCACTAGCAAAGGAGTAAGGTAAACTGTGTCCCACAAACACCTGTGGGACATCTGGGGGACATCGTCCGACCACTGATGCAGGAGAAGCCAATGGCAGCGAAACTGCGAGGGATTTATATTCTGAAGTGGTGTATTTTTTTGTTTTTTTTTGTGCTTTTTCTTTCCAGTTCCCAAGAGAGATGTAGCTCAGTGGTTAGAGCACCGGTTGGAAATACGCATTGCGGTATGAGGTTGCGGGTTCAAGACTCCGCAGCCTTGTGCATGGGCACCGGCAGGGCATTAGAATGACGCACGGCTGGACACACCCCCCCGTGGGATGACGCAGGTAAGTTATTACAGACACTGCCTGCGCACCACCCAAGGGGTAGTCCATGGTTGTTGTATGTGGGGACTGGGCGATGGTGGACATCCTGATGTTCTTGGTCTACGGGGTTGTCGTGAGACTGGTGGGTGGCTCGCATAGTCCGGTTTACTCGACACCAGCAGAGCACAGCTACAGACTATTTCACAGTGTAGGTCAATAGGTTAGGTCACTTACACAATTCACATAAGGTCCTGTGTTCGAAACCAGACTGTAATCTAGGGCTGGTCATCCTCTTAGTACGTGGTCAAAGGATTGAGGCTGGCATATCAGTTCCTTAGTACGGGATGTCGGGAGTGTCAGGAGATAGTGCACTTTACCGCAGGGCCGGTACGGGCTCCAGGGACATACGAGGGAACAGAGGGTTTTCTGCTCTCAGATTACCATACAACACAGGGCTAAGAGATTATCCAGGGTCAATACATACAGTCCATGATTCACGATTGAGGGTGGGCTATCCTCCTAGTACATGCCTTAGAGTTGAGGGTGGCATAGCAGTCCTTAGTACGGATGTCGGGGGTGTCAGGAGATGTGCACCTTACCGCGGGGCCGGAACGGGCTCCAGGGATATACGAGGGAACGAAGGATCCCCGTCTCTCTACCATCAACATCATAGTGCACTGTAGTAAAAAGACAACATAAGGATAAAGAAACTCAGTCCATAACTCATGACCTAGGGTTGGCTATCCTCCAAGTACGTAGCATAGGGTTGAGGCTGG
>BFEA01000358.1:156378-172426 GCA_003427395.1 Chara braunii | reverse complement strand
GAGAGAGAGAGAGAGAGAGAGAGAGAGAGAGAGAGAGAGAGAGAGAGAGAGAGAGAGAAAGAGGCATAAGATAGGCCCAAGCCCATGCAAAACGATGGAGGCCGATGGAGGGCGCAGCAGAAAGATGCCAACGTGGGCAAATTTCTGATATACCCGGGTAGCTCCCATCCCAGGGCCAGGGGAACGGCCGCGACTGCCAACAACGGCCGTGGGGGCATACTGGAAAGATGCATGGTACCGGTAGGGGCATATTGAAAAGTTGGCAGCGGTACCGGTAGGGGCATATTGAACATATTCGAGGCCCAAGTGACGTCGGGGGTTTTCTGGAAACTTGAGTCGTTGTCAGAGGGGCAATTCAAAAAAAATAGGCCGTCCGAGGGCAAATAGCCAATTAACGGAAATTTCAGGGGCGTTTTGCAAATTTTCCCTTTTTTTTTTTTGTTCCCTACAACGGATAAAAAAAAAAAAAAAAAGACAACCGCGGCGTGGCGCGGCACAACCGGGAAAAAAAAAAAGAAAAAAAAGACAAAAGTGTCTGTTTCGAACAGGCACCATGTGTATAATGGGGGCCACTGTTATTATTGCCGTTTTGAACTACGGTCGGGACGGACCTGCGGACAACTGTTTTTTTTGCCCATTCAAAACGTGGGTTGTGACCCACGGGAAAAGAAAACAGAAAGACTCGTTTTGATTGGCAGCTCTTCAAAAGATTAAAAAAAATCAAGTACTCGAAGGGCATGGTTTTGACCGCCTTCTTTTTCCCGGTCAATTGTAACCCCATCCAGTACTTGGCAACCGTCAGAGAAAGGAGTCGCATCAGGCACACGAAGAATAATACGAAGTCAAAAGTACAGAAAGATTTCCAAGCCAAAAAGCCAAATTGCCACTTATGGTATATTTAGCACCTCGCAGACCACACACACGTGCTAGTCGAAACCTTCTCCATACTAAAGGACGACAGGCTGAATTGTAACCAGCAACCCTTAACATGGAAGGACCAAAGGGAAGTTTATCGCATCAGGGTCATTACGGAGGGAGATCACCAGAGGGCGTATCGCCCAATGACTCCAATTGAGGACCTCCCTCTGGACCCCGACGAGTGGCAATGGACCCTGAATATCCCAACCAGAAAGGGAGAGGCGAACGCGTTGGCACTATGCAACTTAAAATCTAAATCTGCTTATCGGATGCTCAGACCCAAGCGCAGATTACGCGATCGTATTGAAGACAGATGGTATCGTCACCTCAATATTGACCGCAGTCTCCTAAGACCCATCCGGTGGTTTGCACACTACAACAGAAGACCCGCTAAAATCTCTGCCCTCCAGTGGCAGAATAAAAAAATCCCAGAATACCAAACGGAGGCAATCCTTGGACGGGACTTGGGACTGGAAAAGGACAACAGCCCAGATTCACAGAGGGTCAGCAGGAGAGTAAACGACCAGTCCCTGATCTCGCACAGCCTGCAGGACCAACAATCCATCCCCATGGGCCATACACCAGGGGTCCATAATGACGCAGAACAGGGATTGGACACCGAACTGGAAAACGTTCACAGCACAGATACGCAGTTGGTCCTCACGTCAACCCAAATGAGAGTCCAAGATCCTAACAGGGCAGGGGAAACAGACCATTCTGCAAAGGTTACCACGGGGATTATTAGTCAATGTTTGAATAATAGTGTGCCAAAATTCGTGGAAATATTATCCCCAATCATAGGGGAAACGAAATTCCTCCAATTAGAAACAACGCTGTCAAACCAGAGGGAGAAAAGGTCCTCTCTATTAGAAGAGGAGGATCCCTGCGCTACTTTCCTCAAGCAGGGAACAAAGAATTCGCAGATAACATGGGAGCTAGGAGTAACTTCCCAGGAAGTACCCAGTAGGAGGCCCCTCAGACCCATAAGTAACGAAGATGAAGCCATTGATCTTACCCAGGATTCCCAAGAACTCCAATCTGACTTCCTATCCATAGAGGGGTTGTCTGCAGAGCAAGGGGAACAGGATGAGGGGTCGTCTGCAGAGCAGGGGGAACAGGTTGGTAATCCCTCGAAGTCACTACAGATAGTGGCACTGTCGGATCTCACGAGTAAAAGGCAAAAACTCAGAGCACGCCTCCCTCTGTTTGATGAACAGGTCTCCCTCTCCAAAACTGGAATACTCTTTCTCCCGGTAAGGTTTAAGGATGGTGAGTGGGAAGCGGGCCTCTCAGTGATTGCCCCGTCCCACTATGGAGAGATCACGTTGTCGGTGCGAATACCCTGACAAGGGTATCCGCCCTAGTTTTTGCAAGTGACAGGAAGTAAGTTGGGCAATCCCAATGTACCGCGCGAGTTGCAGCTAAGGTTGTTTGGTTGCACTAATAGGGTGGTTGATCAGGGTAAAGCGGGTGTGGGCGCACGGGATTAAGGCGCGCGTGTGATCTTTCTATTTTGATTACGCAACCGGCATAGTCGGCCGACCTGATTTTGTCGTCAGGGATACAAGGCGTTTTCACGTCGAGAGGTTGACTATTGGTAGGCTGACATACGAGATAGGGCGCGAGGGAGCCACGGCACGAAGGGAGCGAGCCGGCGCAGGGGCCTAGCGATAGCATGCCTGGTTGGAAGTGGGAGTGAGGATTGGGGCTACTTCTTAGGCCTAGGGACTGCACCGCACCTGTTTATGGGAGATCCGGCATGTGCCAGTACCAGGCTTGGGCTTAGCCCTATAGGTTACGGTACTGTACTTGCACAACGGAGATACGGGGTTTGAGGCCAGCAGGCGGCAGCGCTGGAGCATTGACGCATCAAAAAGCTGAGGGGTTGTCCCGTGGGACCTGTCTCTTATACACATCTAGATGTGTATAAGAGACAGGGCCTAGGGACTGCACCGCACCTGTTTATGGGAGATCCGGCATGTGCCAGTACCAGGCTTGGGCTTAGCCCTATAGGTTACGGTACTGTACTTGCACAACGGAGATACGGGGTTTGAGGCCAGCAGGCGGCAGCGCTGGAGCATTGACGCATCAAAAAGCTGAGGGGTTGTCCCGTGGGACTATCCCCCTTGGTTTTGCTACGGGGAGTCCGAACGCAGGCCCAATTATTTCAGAATGTTATATCTTTTTTTTTTTTTGTATTTTTCTTTTCTTTGTTTGGAACAGGGCCGGGCTCAGGTTTCTGGCTATGGAGCGCGGCCACGCCTTCGGGCCCGTATCCCGATGGGAAACTGCCTGGTAGAGACCGAGGTGGTCACGGGGGCTCAGCGGGGGTGGAACGGAGCCGGGGGAGGCTGTAGCAGGCACTATCCGTCAGGTGGGGTATGGGGGCAAGGACCCGACGAAGCAGCCTACTAGCCAGGTCCAGTCGAAATTTCCCGCAGAGCTCCTTCGGCTATAAGATAGCGGGCTGCGACAACGCAGACTGACGATCGCAGGGCGAAAGCGGTGGGAGCTGGCCCAACAGCTGCGGGCGGAATCTAGCGAACGGAGGGGAGAGGCTGATCCGGACGGCTAGTCGGGGCCGATGGCCGCAGGGCGAAGGCGAGGGGAGCTGACTCGACAGTAGCGAGCGAGGCTAGCAGAACGGTGGAGATGGACGGAGTGAACCTGACGGGGAGTTTCCTCAGGTGCGTGCGGAGCAGGGAGTGAAAAGCGCGCCGGTCTGTGAGGATCTAGGTGAGAGAAGAGAACTAAATGAACCTGGCCGGGATCTTCGCCCGGGTACGTTCGTAGATGGGTATGGTCGGGAATGAAGATCGGGTATCTCGCTCGTTTCTTAGCGAAATCGAGCGAGAGAAGACTCGTTTTGGAGGTTTTCAGAGCGGGCGGATTAGACTATGAAGTAAGTTTGAGTAAAGAGTGAGTATAAATGAGCCGCGCCGAGATATGGAGGAAGGAGGAAGAAGAGGGAAATAGTCGTATCGCGCTTCGTTCTGGACGACTTGGAGGAAAGGGAGAATCTATATAGGGGTTGTTGGTGATGGCGAATCTGATAGTCAGCCCGAAATTGAAGATTACCGGTTAGAATTAGTGGCATAGGGGAAAGGTTCTGCGTGTAAAATAGGAGTGTTAGAAGTGAGGACGTACCTTTCCGCGTTCGAGCGGAAGATTCACCCTCCTGTTTGCACAGTCAAAAGGGGATGCACATCTGCGCATAAGAAGGGAAATGGGTTTTTTAGTAAGGCGAGTTAAACAGTAGGGGAGATGGGTTTTTGAGTAAGGCGAGTTTGGGTGAGAAGGACGGGAGCGAGGCGGGCCTTATTTTAGAAGGGGATGTATTTACCCTCATCCTAGTGGCAGGTTCACTCTCATATGGCACATGCTGCGAGTAGTATGCCCGTAGCCCGTACAGGCGACCACTATACGGGTGTGAGCGACCATCCCTCTCACCACGAGTGCCGCACGTATCCAACGCGGCCTCTGCTCCTCGGCGGTAGGCTCTTTCCCTGAACGAGGCGGTTCCTCCCTTGAAGTAGCGAGGACTACCGACCCTTCCCATCGAAGAGCTGCCCTCGTAGATTGTCTACGCTCCACAGTCCAACATCGGGGTGTTGTTGGCCATGGTGTTGGCACCGTGCAGTACCAGTTTTCCCTTCCTATGTGAGCATGGCACGAGCATGTGAGGTCGGGTGAATAGCTGGTCAGGTGGAGAGGGAGAGTGGGATCCTTGAACGGGGAGAGGAAGGGAGGCAGAGTACTTACCGGGGCGGAGCACACCCGGGATAAAAAAGGCAGAGACGTATAGCAGAGTGGTGGCAGCAAGCGTGGCGTAAGGAGGATAGAGGGAGAGGGTGCAGGGAGAGAGCGGACTTGCCTGCAAATAAGGGAGGAAGCATTGGGATATGATCTAACGGGGCCTACCCCATGCCGACCGACTGAGGCTGAGTGCTCGCTGTGCTATTGGTCACAGTATGGATTGCTACCGACAGTGAACTGTGCAGGGGCATGTGGCTGTTGCTGGTCCCGAACTGAGGGGGGTGGTGGACAGTGCACGCATATGCTGCGGGCTGCGGTTGGGCGTCAGCGGACTAGGACTCCTGCTGGCTGGGACCACTGCCGACTGCGTTTAGCCATCGTTGACTGTTATTTTTCGCGGCTGTTGTTGGCTGCATTGAGACTCGGACTTTGGCCGCGAGCTGAGCATGGGCACAGATTACTGTTGTCGAAGGTGGGGTGCGAACTGCTAAAGGTATACTGCCACCACGAACTACTGCTGGTTAACTGTGGCTGTAGGCCAGGCTGGGGACTGGGTTGTTGCTGTGGCCGGGCAGAGACAATCTTTGCTGCAATGCCTGTTTTTGACTGTGCACAACTTCCACGACTGGGCACGGGCGTCGGCTGGGTAAAGACTGTGGCACGCTGTTGCACACTGTTGCACACTGTTGCATACTGTTGCACATTGTTGCACACTGCTGCACACTGTTGCACACGGCTGCACACTACCGCACACTGCTGTATGTCGTTGCGCATTGTTGCATACTACCGATAGACTGCTGCATATTATTATGAACTGCTGGTGAAAGCTACTAAGATAGCGCAGGCTGTTGTGTAACGGTAAAAGGGCTAAGGGGAGGGGTCAGAAGTTAGATGGAGGCTCGGACTTAGAAAGGGAGGATTTGTGTTACGAGTTGGAGGGTCGTCAGGAGAGATCAATTCAACAGTCTGACCTTGTTGACCAAGCTGTCAGTTGACTGCCATTGCAGGGCCCTCAGGCGATCGAAGATAACAAGGCCCTCTCCCGCGAGTCTAAGTGCACCCCCTTCGGATATGAGCATCTTAAAACTTTCTCTACCTACCCTTCTAACTCTAAGTCTAGTCTGTTGGTTACAAGAGGAAGGCGACAGGCGGGATTGCAACCCGTAGGACCGCATCAAGACTCCGTTGGGAGTCATCCCACCGATTGCGGGAGCTCTGCCGGAACCTAGGCGAGGTTCTGGAGGCAGGGAACCATCAGGTAAACCATCTCTGTCTGTACGACCCACTACCTTATTGTTTGCCTATTCCCCTATAGTTTGATGGATGTATGCATGTTTGTCCCTATGTTTCCTGCTTTCTATTCAGGACATAACCAGACCAAATAAAGAAACATGTGTATAATGTAAGTTTCAGCGTCTTTGTCTGATTGAAAGCAGATTGTGGGGTTGCATCTGGGGGGAGGGTGGGAGAAAGGCAGTATTGCATGAGGTTGATTGGGTCAACTAAAGGTTGGGCCAACTCCATAAGTTTGGGAAGGCCCAGTGCTGTATTTTATTTTGTATTGCTTGGGGAACCAGACATGTTCCATAAGTTATTGGTGGTCTGGTTGCGCTGACTTGTGAGGGCGGAATGCGATTGCTTTCCAGAGATCAGTCAAATTCATAAGTTTGCGTATTCTGGCGGTGTTGTTTATTTGGGGTTTTTGACAGTTTCTTTGGTTTCTGAACGAGGAGGTGAGCATGTTCCATATGTTTGGGTAGCTCTAGCTCTTTCTGCTTTGGTTTAAGAGAAATGAATCAGGCTGAGGACCAAGACATGTTCCATAAGTTTGGGTGGTCTTGGCCCAATGCCTCGCACATGGTGCAACCAGAAGGCTATAACTTTGTTATACTCTACTATTATACTATCTATGAACAGGCTAGTCAGGCAGGGTTCCATAAGTTTGAGTGGCCTGACTATAGCCGATCACCAACTGTAGAGAGTATCTAACTAAGAATAAACTTGTGATACGAAGGGGCAGGCTGAGTCCTGAGCTGAAGATGATCGGCTCAGCTATATGCTACCTCAAAAGACTTAGTGGAGATAATTATATAAATTTTGGATATTTAAACAGTTCAGGGCGATTAGGGTGGCCTAGTCATATGCCCAAAGAAGAGAAAAGTTGTGGTGCCCTTTGTCTGTGTATACTTCAAGTTCATGGTTGGGTTAGACGTGTGCCATAAGTTTGGGTGGTCTAGCCTTATGCCCTATGTAAGCTGGGTGTAAAGGGGATAAATCAGTGAGAGAATATGAACTATTATTTGCTAAAATAACTTGGGATAGTGAGAGTACTTGCATCTGTGGTTTGACCTGCATGTGACTGTGTGATGCCACTACTTAGCCTAAGTTCAGTTTGATAGGTAGTTGTTGTAGTTGCTCACCACGTGCTAGAGCCATAGGAGTTAGTTTCAATTTCTGCATTTTCTGAGCTCGTTTTTTTCACTTAGATCAATTTCTGCATTTTCTGGGGTCCTTTATGTATACTTGGTCTTGTATAAGTCTTGGTGAGCCACTTCCCCTATGGGAAGCGCTGCCGAAATTTCTACAAAATCAAGGAGTTAGTCAAAACTTTGGCTTCTTCACGATCCAGTCTTGACAACTTTTTGACTTGCTAAGAATCTGGGAAGCCTCCATTTCTAAAGGAAGTGCTGCCCAAATTTTTACTAATTCGGGGAGTTAGCCAAAATTGGGCCCTGGAGGGTCAAAGTCATTTCAGATTTCAAACTTAACTTTGTATAAATCTTGGACTAGCATTTTCTCTACGGGAAGCGCTGCCGAAATTTCTACAAATCTAAGAAGTTGGTTGAGATTCTGCCTTAACAGAACCTAGACTTTATGTCTAAGTTCAAATCTGGCTTGGTATAAATCTGGGAAAGCTCCCTCCCTGAAGGAAGTGCTGCCCATGCTAAGTCAGGGAGTTTGGGCAAATTTTGACTTTCTGGAATCCAAAGGTTTGACCTTAAGGCTAGTATATTTTTTGCGATGACACTTTTTCTACAGGAAGCGCTGCCGAAATTTTTCTAAATTAGAGGAGTTAGCTTGTATTGTGACAGGTGGCGACATATATAGGAGAGACTATGTCATAGTCTACCTTTGCTTGGGCACTGGTTAGAGGTAGACGTAGACTTAGTTAAGTGTGATGACTTGAGTAAGATCGTGATATGGAGGTTATTCTCCATGCGCTCATAGACTTAGCTTGAGATTGGTCTGTCTTGTGTTACAGGTCTCCGTGATCGATTGGTTCAGGACTTGGGCTAGATTCAGCTTGATCCAGCAAAGATCACCTTCTATTATCGCTGATAACAGGTCGGTTGCCGATTCGTCGGTTTACGACTCAATTCCAACTCGCCCTCCCTACTCAACCTAAAAAGGCTTAGCCCTGGTGATTTCTATTGTTTTGTTAAGGTTTCACCCGGACTTTTCTTGAATGGTCACTTAACAAAGGTACTGAGTATATAATTATGGTTGGTTGGCTGGAGGTTGGGGCTTGCATGGCTAAAGCAGGGGGTATGAGTATAAAGAGTGGTTGGGGTTGCCTCCGTGTAGTGTGTGGACCTTGTTGATTCTTTGATGTGATTGCAGGTGTGTTCTGTGGTTCAAATTTTGGATTTAACTGCCTTCAGTTACACATATACACATGGTTGTGAGGAGCCCCACTGTGATTGTGAGAAATGATCGTCACATATTTGTCCTCTTGTATATATATATATATATGGGTGTGCATACCTACGTGGGAGGTTCATATGGCCCGAGGGGCCATCATATTAAGGGATGAATAGGGGAGAGGTAGACAGAGAACCCCTCCCTCTTGCTTATATGCTTTTTCTGAGTTCTTGATCGGACGTTAGTCCTGGGCTGGGGTTCAAGGTCCTTGTCCAAGACACCCCAAGCGCTAGGCTCTGCAGAGAAGGGTCCTTCCCTCGCACAGAGCCTATTTGCGCTGCCCACTGAGATACCCAACCCAGAGCGCAGAGATGCCGCGGGGGCTGAACGGCGTGTCCTTCAGCCGTTCAATATCATGAGGGGTAACCCCCCACGATATATTCCTTCAGCCATTCAATATCGCAAGGCCGATATGGCAATCACCGCGTATAATTAGCATCGCTGGTTGGTATAGGACGGACCTGCAACCGCGTCACTTTATATCAAAGTTTTGTGCGCGGCGGTTTGCCGTCCTATCGTCTGCAGTTATGGGATCGGGAGACTCGGTCGGGCGCCTGAGCATTCAACGTTGGTATAGGCCGTGGAGCCAACCGCAAGGAATGCGGGGGTACCCAAGATTGTGATTCTGGGGCAGGGAGACCTTCGGCCTACGTTTGCTTATTGGGATTATTATTGTTGGGCATTGTAGTCCGTGGCAGCCGTCAAAGTCAAACCCCTTGACTCGTGTCCAGTCCTGGAGTGGGGCTTATCTCCAGGGCAGCAAAAAACAGCTGCGACCACAGATATGGACATGTTAACCTCAAGGCGCGTGTCAGCCGACACTTGAGTGTCGAGTGCGACCCTTAAAATTAACGAGGACCACATAAGTATGGGTACTACATGGTACGCCATCATTGCGACTGCTTGCCTACGTTCGCATTGCTAGTCGATACGAGTAGGCCCTGCGTCCGCGCGGTTTTACGCGGTTTTATATTAAGTCCCGCGCATGACGCCTATCCAATTTCTGCATCAGAGAGTTATGGGAAGGCTACTGAGGGACTAGGAGCGTTGTCGCGTCTAGGTATGTAGTGTCATTCCGTGTGTATGTTAGGTGTGTGTTTTATTGTTGTGTTCTCTAGAGTCGTGTGCGCGTGGCGTGTGGGATGTGTCCTAGTCGACCGGCGACGAGTCGCGCTTGGGGCCTCAGCCCCCCAAGATGTCGGTTCGCGTGCGGGTTCGATAGAGGCGTACAGCCGCGCGTACCCCCTATGCTACAGCAAACGAGAAACGCCCTCGGCTGGTCCACCTCTGCGATTGCAACTTATTACCTTTCGTACTGTGGACTGGTAGCTCGGCGGGGATACGCTCACTAAAGGGAGGTGACAGCTCTCCGTAAGGTGGAGGTAAGTCGTCCCTCGCGTAGGCCCTGTCCTGTCGTAGGGGCTTGCGAGAGGTATGGCTGGCGCACTCGACCGGAGCGGCTTGCGAAAGCTCCATATATGTATCGCGACGAGGACCAAGTGTCCAACTCCTGTGTGACGCGGCCGGGAGGTTCCCTCGCTACCCATGAGTGGTGCCGGACCGATGCGCTCGACAATGTTACATGGAACGGACATACTGACAGACATATATCTCCTCATCAACCACATAAGGACTGGAGAGTATAGTTAAGTGTGATATATTTGTTAAATACAGAATAACAGACTCTCCTTCCCTGAAATGGATTAACTCAGAAACCATCAAGGATCTACAAATACGTAAAATTAAACCTAATCAGTATTGGTCAGAAGAGGATATCATCACTCTTCTCCTCAGATTAGTGCGTGAGGCCTCCCTCAAGAAAGGTGGAATTCTTGATAAAATGACATGGGAAAAATTACTGTAATAATGGGGAATAAAACTGAAGAAGTGAACTTAATAGACCTACTCTATAATAAAGATAAAAATTGGAAGCTCCTCAAAAGAAACGCTGACCTGGACCTAAGGTCCCTAAATGTTAATGGTATTGCTTCAACCAAGAACTCTAAGCGCCAAGCCGTAATAGAATTACTAAAAGGAGTGGGTGGGAAGGAGTGGCCAGATGTTATTTGTGTCCAAGAGACACACCTAATGAACACAGATTCTCACAACCATGCTCACAAGGAATTTTGGCCCCATACAGCGTACAGGGCTCATGCCCCCAAACCAGGGAGTGCAGGGGTGGCGATATGGGTCCCACCGGATTCTAAAGCTGAGATACTCAGCTGGGAAGCAGACCAGCAGGAAGGAAGATGGGTATACATACTGACAATGCAGGAATTAGAGGTAGTCAGTATACTAAATGTTTACGGACCCAACGACTTACGGGAACGCCAATCCTTTTTTGAGACATTACTTCCTCACCTCCCGGTAGGTATCCCAATTATAATGGTTGGCGACTTCAATGCAGCACCGGACCGTAACTTGGATAGATGGAATATACCAACACCGTGCCCTCCATACATAGAAACTGATGAACTAATTATATCCAAACTGTGTAATTCTTACAACCTATTTGACTCGTTTAGAAGACTGAACCCTGGCACTAAGTCTTTTTCATGCTTTACTAGGAGACACTCAAACAAACCTACTAAGTCTAGGATTGATCTCATTCTAGCATCAGAAGATTTGCAGGGAGACCTGCAATTTGCGGGTATCCTACCTAGAAGTCCACATCCAAGCCTGGACCATGCGATGTGCATGACGGTCTTCTCTTTTCGAAAAACGCCAGACCAGGGCAGGGGGTTCTATAAACTTAACACGTCTCACCTCAAGGATCATAATTTCCTTCAATACCTGGAGGATGTATAGGAATTCTAGAGAAAGCAGAAAGCACGCATCGACAATGACATCACGTGGTTCAACAACGACCTAGCATTCCTAGGACGTAAATGCAACGAATACTCCAAAGCCTTAGCAAAATTAAAAAATCAAAAAGAGATGGTAATCCTTCAAAAAATTCAAGAACTCCAAGAAAAGGAAGAAATGACTGATGGTCAAAATGGCCTGGAGCCAATCGCAAAGGAAATTCAATTACTTGAGGACCAATTAATCAAATATATGAAATATAGATGGCAAGGGTTCAGAATACGGGGAAAACTAAGAAAACATCAGATGGAAGGGGACATGGACGCTCGCTTCTTTGCCATGGCTAAAGTAAGATAAGGTAGAACCACTATAGAGGCCTTAATGAACCCTTTCAACAACAATAAACCCTTAGCCATCTCCACAGCGGGCAGCATGAAAATAGCTAGGGATTTTTATAAGGACTTATTCACATCAAAAAACTTATTTATTCCTCCAGAGTTAAAGGAAAAGAAAATAGAAGAATTTCTTATTCCTTTCAACAAGGTTTTGTCTCTCAATGTCATTATCCTATGTGACTTTGTAACTTTTTCTTTTAATTGATTATTTCTTCCAGAAGTACCCAGTCCCCGTGCCAAAAGCTTCTAACCATACAAAATAATGAGGAAAGATCATCTATAAATTCCTCGATACACACTTCTCGGCTGAGATTGTGCCAGTAGGTCGAACGGTCTTCTAAACGATAGATGCGTAGATACGCGTTTACTATGCATAGTATGTTATAGAAGTCCCCTCTTCCCAGTTTCGGCCCCATTTATAGGTACAAACGGTAAACAACGTCCGATGCCTCAAACTCGAAGTCCATCTCAGGAACCGATTGAGCTGCGAGTACCGCCCGTTCCACATTCTCTATTCCCCAAAATGCTTCATCAATTATGAATTTTGGAAGCGTGGTCTTAATCTACATTGTTGGATACGTGAGTTCAGCGGTCGACTTTGCTTCGATTGATCGAATAACCTCCCCTTCTTCTCCCCAGTACATCCTTCGCGAAAATGCCTCAAGGGTCATCCCTGTTGTCAAAACGTACTTGGAGATAGGGCGACTTTCTCCTATCGCGAGGTCAATTACGTGCGCCCTCCAGAGAAGGGCTGATAGGTAAAGGGTCACCTTTACCACCGCACGCCTTTATCTCGTGGTCCATCCTGTTTCTACTCATAGAAAAGTTTCCGGCCTTATTGGTATCCCACGCCATGAGTCGATCTCTTCTTCTTCATCTATCTGTCTCCTGGGCAACGTCATTTCAACTCCTCCTTCTCTCTACTTGGGCAGGTTGATCAAGAAGTTCCAATCAGCGAACCACATTACAGGAGTCATCTCGTAACCTGTTTTACACAATATGCAACGAAAGATCCTTTATCCTTTTAGTAATTGTCTAATTTCTCTTGACATACTTTGTTTCTCATATCCTAACAATTTTTCACCCTCAGTTTTCAGTTTTCCTGAGTATCTCTTCTCCTTATGGTATTTGACCGAGGATCCCCTGCTTCAGTTCATCCCAATAGACATTCCTATTTGCCCAATCGTGTCGACGTGCATATGAGTCGACTCGCGGTAGTATGTTTTGTAATTTCCTACCTTCAATCAAATGCTCTATCTCTAGGTATAAGTAGTATACCAACAGAGGGGTAGATTCGTGATATTCTCTCTCAGGTATCGCCATCGCGGCTTCCGCAGCCCTTTCTACTCGGGACCTCCCTCTGAAGGCTTCATCCACGATAAACGTGGGAAGGGTTCCTCCTAGGTATGCTGCTGGTGGAAGAAACTCACTAGCCCTCCTTACTCTCATAGTTCCTATAACTCTTTCAAACCCATTCACACTTGCATCTCGGCTTCGAGTATCAAACTCTGCAATCCATAACAGTCTAGAAAGAGATCGATCTATTCGTAAGACTAAGTTTATTATGATAGCCTGTAAGTTTTCTTACGAGAGATACAGGGTAACCCTTTCTACCGCACAACTTTCGCCTCTAACCCATCCAGACTCAATCCAAATGAAGGCTTGTTCCCCCATAGTCATCCCCCAACAATACCCAGTCTCCTCATTCTCCTCATGACGGCTTGGTAGGTTCATCATTAGGCCATGCCTCATTTGTACGGGCTCTCTGACCGTGACTTGATATCGGGCAGAAGCCATTCTTTTCTTGTTGGTACACTCCACCTATTACACAACACAATCCAACCCACCTTCTTTCATTTAGCTAGCAGATTTCAAACCTAGGATTTAACTAGTTTCCCCTTTATTTCGTCACCTTATCCAATTCCGTAGGTCCTTATATAATCTTCTTATACAATTAGTAAGATACCAACTCACAGGTCTCTATTTGACATAATATAAACATTATGAGCGATATGCACAACCTCCTATCAGGAGACGCAGACTGCGAGACCACAGGAGGGTCAGGTACGCGTGGCACCTCGTGGGGTCCTTGTTGGTGAGGTTGGGGAAGGACGGTCAACTGCCGTTCTTGAGATAGTGGGTAAGGGCCAAGATGCGGGCGGCTAGGTGGCTTGAAGCGTGGGGGAGACTCTCCGTAACGCCTCGCGTACCTATATGAATAATAAGCCATTTTCTAAGGGCTTGGGGTACGCATACGCCAATCCTCTCGATATCTTCTTGCCCTCAATCCTTCCTCCTTCTCTTCTAGTCCCTTATCTTCCTCTTTTCAGTCCTCTCATTCTCTGGTTAAGTCTATAGGCCTCTCAGGTGCCTTCCCCTGTCTGCCGCCCCTTTCTTTACCAGCACCGATCCCACGGCCTTTAGGTGCCATATTCGTCGATTTTTAGTACGAGCAGGGCAATTGTACCTATGTATTAGTTAATCTATGTCTTACACCCCGACTTGTTTGGAGCAACTTCTCGTCACCAGCTACCCTTATCCTTACCTTCGTTTATATCCCTAAGTTACCGTATTTGGCTTAGAATCTTAGTTAATTCTGACTTAACAATTGTCGTTTTGCCAGGATCATCGACTTGCCTTACCCGAGTTCATTCACTAAGGACCTCGGTTGGAAGCGAGATCCCCGGCAACGGCGCCACCTGTCGCACGCGGCGGTCCCACACCCAGACGCAAAGTAAATTTTTGTGTCGGACCTCACGGTCGTGTCACGCAGGAGTCATTTTGTCACCTCACCGAAAACACCACTCCGACCGTGCGCGCGTGTTATACCTTTCGCGACTCCCTACGACAGGTTAGGGATCCCGCAAGGTACAACATACCTCCACATGCGGGAGCTGTCACCATCCCTTAGGTGGGCGTATCCCCACTGAGCTACTGACCCATGTGCGAAGACTTTTACATGCAATCGCAGAGGTAGGCCAGCCGAGGGCATTTTCTTGATCACCGTAGCATAGGCATACGCACGGTAGAACGCCATAAGACTGACTCGTATATCGTGCCCCGAGGTGCTAACTTCCCCGGACCGACTATCTAATCAGGTCGACTTTTTCGGACAGTCTTTCACGCTTAATTAACTAGGATAAAGGCTCTATGTCCCTTTTGTAGACCACATGAAAGCCAAAGTCAACCCCTTTGAAATCTCTCATTCTCAAAGAATCCTAGACAAATGACTTCCTAGCTCCGGCCAGCTTATAATCTCATTCACAAATATATATATATATATATATATATATATATATATATATATATATATCGTCAATATATATATATATATATATATATATAAGTCAGGGGAGCTGAAATACGCGGTAGACCTCACTTTCACAATTGTTGTGTCCCTTGTCCGAACATCTCAGACGATCCTAAATTCAGAAGACAGTTCAATGCCCAACACCTGTGCAGATGCAAGAAATCACATACACGCATACAGAAGCAGACACAGAATGCGCTACAAGCGTCAACCTTTAACCCATTCATAGCAGGTCCCTCACGCCCCAAAACCTTGAAAACCACATTGCTTCCTAATCCTGACTCCTTTTACCCAGCCCTTCACATTTTCAAACACCTCCGAGTGTGATTTGGACAATTTAGGCATAGATACAGGGGAAATATTTATCCGTTTAGGTTTTGTCTTAGGTGTGGGTATCAAGCCATGTGGAAGTTGAGTCGGAGTTCTACCGACCTGTTATCCTATGATAACATAATTTGCAGTTCCTTACGGATTTCTTCCGTAGTCCTCTCCAAGAGTGATGAACCTGTAGACACATCACAGTCCGAAAGAATCTTAACATCTTCTCTCCGATGTTGGGATCTAGAAGACCTGTTCTAGACTTGTGACCAAAAATTCGGTGCTCACCGTCGACCTACCGACTAACTTCTACCCTCATCTAACTGTCGATCCGCTGCCCGGTCGGTCCAGGCGACGAACAAAGTTCATTCCCAGTCTCTTCGTCCCAGCGTTTCAACTTAGTTTTCCCTTTTTAAAGATTAATTATAAGTGTCATGTCCCTAGTAATCACAAGCAATACCATCCATTTCCATTCAGAGAGGAATCACATGATAAAGATTAAATCAAATTTTCAAAGGGGATAAGTCTCACTGGGTCAAGATCTCACTTATCCTTCCTTACTGGAATCAGCGAGTTAGTAATGGACTGAATCAATTATATGGAAGCAGATATCAGGTGATAGATCAGGACACACTCAAACTTTTGTTAGTATCTGGCTTTGAGAGTAGATGGTCGTAAGGCAGACTTACCACCTAGTGTATACATTACTATGACGATAAGGAAGGCTTCTTAGAGTCTCGCTTCTCTTATCGTCTAATATATAGTATTATGGTGGTAAGGCAGGCTTCCCGGAGCCTCGCTCCTCTTACCACCTAGTATATATGTTAATATGGCGATAAGGCAG
>BFEA01000358.1:127380-146181 GCA_003427395.1 Chara braunii | reverse complement strand
AAAAAAAAAAAAAAAAAAAAAAAAAAAAAAAAAAAAAAAAAAAAAAAAAAAAAAAAAAGATTGTAGATGACGAGCGGCTTTGATGACCATCAAACTAGGGGATTGGTTGCCCATCAGACTGTGCGGTGGACTAACCCCTGCATGGTGGATTAAGTCCGACTAACCCTTTCATGGCAGCAGCGCATCGATTCATCTCACCTCCTATGTAGCCCTAGTGAGAGAGAGTGTCCAGACCCCTCCTATCCAGAGAAACTCCCGTCTCACTCGCATATCCCATCCACACGTCAGAGCACTATGGTTATATACGCATTATGAAAATGGTGGCCCCTACCTGAGTCATACCAAAAATCGACCTAACAAACACACCGCACGTTGAAATTTGAATGTAATCCTTAGAACCCAATTGAAATTCTTCAAGACAAACCCTAAGGATGCGGGTGGGCCAACCGTATTGTAAATTCAAGCAACGGGAGAGAATTGACTGCACAAATTGTGATCATTTACTCTGGGAGGAAGATATCATCATCCCCATCCCACGACTCTCCCGTACAGACTATCATGCATCGTTGTTATTGTTGTGTAGTTAGCAGCTTTGCGAGCTAGCTCCCTGGGCACCCAAGGATAGGCAACGCTTGCTGAGATCATGGCAGAAACAAACCACATGCCAGTCCCCACATGTCATGCGCCAAGAGACAACCAGCTATCCTTTCCCGGGGATTATACCCTCCGTCCCCCTTTGTTCCAACCTAACCTACACCCACTCTCTCTCTCCTCCAGGGCACCCAGATTGCAGCATAGTGAAGTAGGCAGAAGAGGGCAGCGCACAGAGAGGCACAGAGGGCATTGTCAACACAGGAAAAGGAACATGGAATAAACTAGTGTGAGCGTGCCCGGATGCCCTGAGACACTAGTGGGCGTAGCTCAGTTGGTACACCCATAAACTGTTGAAATACAGCCATCTGTTCGAATCCAGATGGAACTAGATGAACAAAATTCCTGACTTGGGGTCTCGTTAGACACTCCTAACAGAATTCGAAAAGATTTAGGACAAGTCCTAAAAGTTTTGAAGGAATTGCTGCGGCGTGGTTACACACATTCCTAAAGAAAAGCTTTTAGGAACTGTCCTAAAGGGTCTCTCGTGGCCTGTTTTCATATACGTACATGGGGCCGCGCCACGATGTCCACCCATTGCAGCCTCGTGTCTGTTGTACACAGGGCGGTGGGCCATGGCCGGTTCATGATGGGGAGGTAAAAAGCGCGCGGAGGCAGGAATTCGAAAATTCGAATTTGAATTTTCGCGGACACACACTGGCGGGCCGGAGGACGTGTAGTGGCCATATTCGTCATACAAAAGACGGCGCTGCTGATCTGCCACTCGTAGGGAGCAGTGTTGGCCTGGAGTGCGAAGTCATGTGTGGCGTCTGAAGTGTTGTGTTGCAGCGAACAGAAGCGGACTATTGTGCGGCGGCGAGCATAGGCGGGACATCTGAGACTCGAGCAGGTGATGGACGTGGACGTCGTGGCGGCAGCCATGCGCTGTCTGATGAAGAGCTGGAGGCGGTGGCCTTGGCGGTGACGGCCGCTGTTCTGAACGCGATGAGTGACAGGTCGTCCACACAGTGCCAAATGCGTCTGCAGTTGCGGAAGCGTAGAGCGTTTCTGCAGCGCGTGGTTGAAGCTTCGGATTGCGTGGCGACGTCTGAAGTGGTCGTGCAGCTGTGTTCGGCTCTCTCCGCCGGCGTCTTCCTGTGTGAGACACCGCAATGGTGGATAAAGCGAAGGACGAGTGGAACGTGGGCGGATCTTCTCGTATGTGACGATGCGAGTGACAGTTATTTCCGTGAGAAATTGCGAATGTCGAGGCCAGTCTTCATGCAGATCGCCGCCGCATGCACCGCGTTAGTGGAGAAGAAGGCCACACATTACAGGCTGCCATTGTCTGTGGAGCAGGTTATTGCATTCGCGTTGTATAGGTGGGCATCTGGGGAGACTTACGAGAGCGGCACGTCATCCTTCGGCATCGGCAGGGCTATTGGACTGCTGGTCGTTCGCGACGTCACCTCGGCGTTGCTGAAGGCGTACCTGGACACCATAAAGTGGCCGATGGGGCGGAGACGTGTGTGGATTATGTGCGCTTTCCGAGAGAAGGGTTTCCCGAACTGCTTCAGTGCAATCGACTGCACGCACATCTATATCGACAAGCTCGCCGGCTCACCATCAGATAACTACTACGACCGCAAACAAAAGTTCTCAATGCAAGCCCAGGTGGTCGTGGATTTTGACTTGCGTATCCTGGACGTCCATGTCGGATACCTGGGCAGTGTGGACGACATCTGTGTCCTGCACAACTCCCATTTGTGGAGGCGCCCACGCCCCATCGGAGAATCTACCGCACGACATCGTTACGCGAGGTTACCTTCTTGGTGACAACGGCTACCCCGTTGCGTGTCCATGGATCATGCAGCCGTACTGAGGAGTCGACCAACCTCCTGATGAGGAGCGCTTTGACACGAAGCAGAAGGTGGTGCATGGTTGTCTAGAGAGAGCTTTTGGGGGGTTGAAGTGCATGTGGCGCATGTTCCTTCGCACCCACAAAATGAACTTGGAAACCTTGCCTCAACAGTTTGTCGTCATTTGCACTCTCCACAACATCCTCCTGGACGTGGGGATTGAGTTCGATGAAAACCTGTTGTGGGAGGTCGACGGCAACGAGGTCCAGCATAGAGTGGACTTGGGTATCGTGGGGAACGCCATGCAAGGCCGACAACGATGCGAGAACGTCGACAGGGACCTCTTGCGGGATGCACTCCGCGACCGGTTGGCATTGATGTAGGAGTGTTTGGGGAATCGTGGTAGCTATGATCGCAGGGGTGGGTGGTGATGTCTGTTTTTTTCACGTCACGATCAGTCGTCCGGTAGATAGTCTGTCTTCGGCGCATTCGCATGCCATGTTCGCAGGGAGACGAAGATGGTAGGTACGACCATTTTCAACGACGTTGGTGACGTCATTTGCCGCGAGTCTGGAGGTGTTTTTTTTTTCGCCTTTTTTTTTAAGCGCAGCCCTCCCCCAACTTTAACCATCTTCAATGCCGGAGTTGTTTTGAGCGCTTTTAGTAGAAAGGAGACGGCAGAACAGATGACTTTCATGTCTTTCGACAGTGATGGAAGGTTTAAGGAATTGTGTGTCATCGTCTCATATTGTCTACTTCATTGCTCATTTCGAAAGTTGTGGATGTGAAAGGCGTTGTTGGGTGTGTGTGTGAGATTGTGAAGTCACCATTGAATTTAACGCGTCTTCATTGCCATGGTTGTCCTTTGTGTTTTTGAAATTTCGAAATTTCTCTTCAATTATACGTATTTGCGTTGTCGTGAATTCTTGCCGCTCGTTATATTCTGTTGAACACGATTCGTGTTTTTCTTTTCCTTCGATTCGAAATCCAGTCACGCAATGTCATTGCGAGGAGGATGTGGATTGCAGTTGGCTCATAAATATATCATTCTCCATATACAGTACCAAACTTTTTCACACACCTTAAATACAGAAATCCTGAAACACTCAATCACCTGACACATATGTGAACATTTGAACACTCAATGTCACCAGACATCACACAAACCAACGGTTGAACACCGATTTTATTTATTACACGTGAAGGGAAAAGTCGTGAGATAAAAAAAAGAATATCGATCATCATCAACCATTCCTGGAAAACAAATACAAAGTTCGCCACACGACCATTACCACGAAGAAAAAAACATATGCACCACACCAGCCCGATCGCCGCCTAACCCGCAAGAAATCCTACAAGCGACACTGAGAGCTCCACTATCCTACAAGCGGCACTTCCGGTCTGTTTTCGACGTGCGCCCCTGCGAACCAAAGCGGTAGGTCCATCCCTATGTCCAACGTATGTGTGCATACATGGGGCTAACGACGTCGCTCCAGGGCGTATTGGAAGGCGATAGTGTAACCTCTAGCTCTCGACCCCGATTTAAAGACCCATTTGTACAATACACGCAACGCCCCATTCTCAAGTTTCGATGCGGGGCTCAACGCTTCTTCAACCCTTCTTGCAGCTGCCCTGGATCTGTGAGCCTGATCTGCGACATGTTCGATTTTGACATGGCGACGCTTTTGGGGAGCTCGGGGAGAGGAAGGTCGTTGGCGATGGCAACGAAGTATTCACGTGTCTTGTGGATGATATTGTACAACCTGCGCCCCTCCCCTAATGTCCAGAACGTTTTCTCATCTACCCACAATTTCGCCCGCTCTGCCAAATCTTTCGCCAGGCCTCCCTTTCGCACCATGTTCATAAGAGGTTCATCATCTTCACTCACGTTTCTTTTCTCCAATCACGCGCCCTCCAACTGCCGGTTCACTTCCTCTCTCCCTCGTCCTTCCGCCGCCCCCCTTGATGTTCCTGCCAATGCCGAGACGTTCGCCTCGCCCGGGTGTGGTTGCGCCGCTTGCACTGCCGCACCAACCACGGCCGCAGAACCTGATCCACCACCCTCGGTCGCACGTTGCTGAGTGGCGTCGTCGATGTGGCTGGTTGACGTGGCATCGTTCCCCCGGCTGCCTGCGAAGTTTGTGTCTTCAACTACGTCGATCCCCCACATTGGACAGAGGCACCAACTGGTGCTACCTCCATTTGCGCCAAATTGCGCGTCTTCATTGTGCTCCAAATTCATAACTTGTTCCTCCTGTGTTCGTGTATGGACCGTTGATCCGCCACCCTGTGCACGAACATTGGACGACGGGGGCGGTGGTGGGTCAATCTGTATGCTCCCCCCCCCCCGCAGTGTGTCGGCGACGACCGCCTTGAGCCACGGCAATATATGCCCCTTCTGGAGCGTCCTCTGTCGTGAACACATTATCGTCGTCGCTCCTGCTTGGTCTTCCCCATCCATCCAACACCATTTGCGCTACACGGCCTGGCGCGGCATCTTGACGACCACTTTTCGCCCTTGAGACCTGTCGCCCTCCTCTATCAGATCCCCCTCTCTTCCTGGTTGCCATCTCGTTTCCTGCCGCGGACACGACCACTGAATCCAGCCCATGTCAACATGGGCTTCTTCTGTGCCGCTCTCCCACTTCTCACCGCTGTCTGCCGTCTGCCGCCCACACAACCACGATGATTATGGCGATGGCGAAGGACGCGATGACGTTGATGACAACGCACGCGGCGCCGACGAAAATGCTCCAGAAGACAAGGTGATGGCGAACCACAATGGAGAAGATCGATGGCGATGACCAGATGAGCGGCGAAGGGCCCACTTACTGTAATTCCCCAATAGGATGGTGACGAAGACAGTTGAAGGCCAACGGGGGTGCTACGTGGTGAGTACTTCAGTGCAGAGACGGCGGGGCAAGTGAGGATGCAATGTAACGGCGAGGGAGGACTGGGGTGGCAGGATCCGCTATGGCGACGAGTCCGACGCACTTGCGTGTGGCGAGAGCTTTCGACGACGAAGGACCCTGAAGCGGAGTGCTATGCTCTCCTCCAGACCATTATTTATTCTGCGAACAAACATATCCTTCCAGCGGTCAAAGAGCGACGATGATTGCGCCTAACGATCACCCGAACATTCCGATGACCAAACCACGAAGCAAGAAAAAAAAAAAAAATTCCCCGCGATTCCATCCAACCCAATTGTTGCACTTTTGGAAGCAATTGTCGGCATCTCTTACCGTCCCCAGTGCAACCAACCGTTTCGTTATGTCCTCCCACTTCCACTCCCTCATCCGCATCCGGACGTAATTGTGACCCAGCCCAACCAAATGCATGTCTTGCTCCCGCTTGCATCTGACGAGGAGCATTTGCTCCTCTGTTGTCCAAAATGTTGCCGATTTGCCACCGTCCTTGGAAGCGCCAGCTCTGCCGCCATGACCACTGCGTCTCGTGCGTCCTTTCGCTCTCTCAGCCCTCTTTCCCAACGGATGAATATCGACGTCCTCTTCGTCATCGCCCGCTTTGATGTCCTCCGAGTCTATGTCTCCATCGTCGTCGTCATCGCGGTGTGGCACATTGTCACGGCCACCATCGCTCCCCGCCCACATGTTTGACACTTCACGAGTGATGTTCTCCACGCTTCCTCGCAGCGATGGTGGCGGTTCACCACCGTCGCCGTTCCTCGCGTCGGCCTGCATTGTCCTTGTCTAAGTACATGGCATAAAAAAACGACCACCACCAATGTCCACGAGGCTCGGTTCAACTCCAGCAGCAGGAGGGCAGTCGTCTCTACTATGTTGCATGATCATCGCATTCCTGCCATGCTGCCGGTCATAGGATGATGTCCCGACACCAGCAATGACGGATGAAGTGTGTGCATGTGGCGACTCCTCGGCGTGCACACTTCGAGGACGAATAAGGTTACTCGACGAAGGTTCCGGGTGTATGATGAAGGTGTGGGTCACTGGTGGCGCACCGCCGGACGACAAGCCGAACCTCAGATCGACCTGTCCATCGTTGTTATCCTCCAACCCTTGATGCAAGAGGGATGTGCACTCTCCACCTCCATTCGTCCCGCATCACCGCCTACCAACGTCTGCGACCACGTTTGCGTCGACCCACTACCCAAAGGTAGCATTGCCAGCTCCTCCGCTTCCTGTTCGTCGTCCAACGGGGGCAGAGGCTTCTCGTGCGGATGCAGATGGCTGTACAAGGACGGGTTGTACAGTCGGCGAGGGAGCACCCTAACTGAGCCTCGTGCACTCGCTACCGCTACTTGTCTACTGACGTTGGAGTTCGCCATTGCTCGTTCAACAGAAGTCCGTTTCGTGGATGCAGGTCATTTGCGGTGTTGCTTCCACGGCCGGAACACCAAGCACACGTGGAGGAAAACGACAAACAAAGAAGACAACGACAACGAGTACCAGGAAAGGCAACCTCCGATACACGTCTATCATGAATCTGCGCTTTGGAGGGAGCGTTCTGAACACACAAAGGACACAGACTCCGGCATGCCGACAAATTCGACTGCAGGTCCATATAACTGTCATTTCGTCAAAATGGACATCTTTTATTTTTTGAACGAAATTGAAACCGAGTTTTCTAGCCGAAAACTCGTCAAAATTTGTTGTTCTTGAGGGTCCGGTGTTTGTAAAACGCTGGACCCCCTGGCTGTACATGGACCTAGCTAGAGACCAGGTACCTCCAGGCAGTCCTGCCTGGAGGCTGGAGGTGCCTGGTCTGAAGCTAGGTCCATGTACAGCTAGGGGGTCCAACGTTTGTAAAACGCTGGACCCTCAAGAACAACCAATTTTAACGAGTTTTCGGCCAAAAAACTTAGTTTCAATTCGTTCAAAAATAAAAAATGTCCATTTTGACGAAATGGTCATTATATGGCGCCATATGCAAAACAGGTGAGTGGCCAAAGCTACTGATTTGAATTACGACCGTTGGACGCTCTCCACTGCCCGCAGCGCAGATCGTCGGTACCACGATGGCGCAACGCCTTGTCCTCCTCCACGTTTCGCTTCAAAGACAGCGGTCGACTACGGAGGACAGGGCACCCCCGTTCGCCATCCTCGGTCCGCTTCGCCTGCTAATGCCTACCGATGGTGGTCGTTGTCTTCATCCCGCCACTGGAGGCCTCCAATGTCCGACCCCTGGCCCGACGGACAACTTCGGCACCACGGAGTCGGAGACAAAAGTGCCCTGCGGGAGTCGCCAAGGCTCCGTGAAACGCGGCTTCCTAAAAGTCTTAGATGCTCGGGAGGAGTGAGGCGCTTCTGGAGGGCGAAGCCCGGGAGGCGCTGCGTTACGGACCGCTTGCACCTTAGTCCCCTGTCGGGGACCGGCCGGCACGGCCCGGCCTGCTCCTCGTGCGACACGTTAGGGTGGCTCTCTCATTATGTGACGTGGCCTCTGAGCTGATCGGATGCGCACCACGTGGCGCGTTATCTGTGGACCCCTTGGGAGGGTGACTCGGAGGTTAGTAAGGAGGGGTGTTGCTAGGTGTGTGTAGGGGTGTGTGACATGGGGTGTAACACACGAGGAGGTGAGAATTGAGTGGTGGTTGGCGATGGCGTGTTCGGGTGAATTGGGGGCTGATGCCTAGCTTACTACCGTCCAAGTGAGCAGGGCTCGTGTAAGCCAGGTGGTGGTGAAGCTGCGATCGGCGCCTGCCGAAACGATTGTTTCGTCGTTCTCGTGGATCCTGAGTGAGCGGCAGTGTTTACTGGAGACCACATGGGGGTTGGAGGAGGGGCCGCCCCCCCATCTGTGTGCGTTTATAGACTGGCCACGATTGGACGACTTGATGCGGTAGTACTACGAGGAGCTTGAGGAGGGGCAAGATCTTTGTGCTACGCTGGAGGACCGCTGCTATGATGACGATGACAACATCATGGGAGACACTAACAACATCAACCCTATCGCCGAAGATGCTATCAACATTGACTGTAAAAACAACGACAATCTCACCGCTGTCGCTCTCATCGACACGGTCAATAGCAACGACAACAACAACAACGGCATCAGTAACGATGACGACAACAACAACAACAACAACAACAACAACAACAACAACAGCAACAAGAGCAACAATAACAACAATAATAATAACGGCGAAGACGGTGCGTATAGTCTCTGAGGATCCTACACAGACATATGTTGGTTTCCTGCGGATTATCCATTGTATATTGAAATTCATTCAATAAATAGGTTAGGACTTTCCCGCATATAGTGAAGTAATAAGGTCAGAGATTACTCGTCTGACACGGCAATGAGTTTACCACTTTCACTGTGACGTTCGCATCCAAGTCATCCAGGTCGTCAGCAGCGGCAACAATATTGCTGACAACAATTGCAACATCGATTCGGACGAGGGCAATCGCAGGGTGCGGCAGACTTCTCCCACGATTCTTGGCATGTTCGGAGGAGGTAGGCCTCTTGGGGAGGGGATGGTTTTGCGCATATTCATGTGTATCTGGCGCTGCTCGTGCGAGCGAAATAGCATTGCGGTGCTTCCATGGGATCCGGGTGGGAGGGAAGCAGGGTGGGGTAGAGGCCTGGATCTTCGTCTTTTCAATGTTTACAACAACAACAACAACAACAACAACAACAACAACAACAACAACAACGATAACAAAAACGACACCGCTCACGAGGTGGTAAGTTCGATTGGGCAATCTCTTCCCCCACCCCCCTCTTCCCCTCCTCTTGGATTTCTTCTGGTGCTCTTCGGCTGTAGTTTGGGGGGATGGGCTAGTGGCGAGGACGATTGGGTTGATATGCAAACGGGAAGGCTGGGTGTGGGCGCGAGGAGTGGGGTGGTGGCATGAGGGGGTGGGATAGTGAAAGCTGGATAGCTGGATCGCCGCATCCTCTTTTGGCCAGGTGGCAACAAGACATCTGTGGTTCGCTCAGGTCTTTGCTCCTTGGCTCCCCAAGCGGAATTGGTGATTTTCATTTCTTGCGGTTTTTTACAACTTAGGATTAGGTCACGTGTCAGAGCAGGCAGTGCACTGAGGGTTGGCATCGGGGTCGCTTGTGTGATTGATTGGTGGGGCAGGCGGAGAAGCGACGATTGGCACCAGGGCCGCCTGTGTGATTGATTGGTGCCCTGCCACGTTTTTTGACTGATTAATTAGGTTAGCATGTGGCTATTAATCTGGGTAATCTGTGTGAACTGTGCCCCCCACTTGAGTGGATTCGTGGATTATGAGGATCGCAGGGGGGATGTGGTGCACCTTACATAATAGAGTGGAATGGTGGAACCGGGCTTCCGTCCAAGGTTTTGCTATAATTGATTTTCTAAAGCCCCCTATTCTGAATGCCCCTCCTCCCCGGGTGCTGCAAGAGTGATTCTGTAGGTGATGACGGATTCAGACTAGGGATAAGATGTTAGACTGCGATGGCCAGTTAATCCCCTCGGTTGAGGGCAATCAATGCTGCTCATCGAATTAATGATGCGTGCCGGCATGTCGATTCAGGTGATCACTCAGGTTTATAGTAGCATGGACACGTGGCACGGTTACATAATCCTTGTTTACAAACTGCCCCTTCCTGAGATGTTGAGGGACGCTGGACCCGCTTTCCAGCAGGTGCTGCTCCCCACCAATAGATGGAGCCTCCCCAAGAATGCAAGTGGTGTCTGCTCTTATCAGCACCCCTAGCACTCACTCGGGTTTAAAAAAAAAAAGGAAAAAGGAAAAAGGAGCTTTATTTTTTAGGAACTTTTGCCGGGGGAATCCTAAATTTTAAAGGACAAGTCCTCACGCCGTTTTCACATTTTCTTTCACGAATTCCGTTTTAGGAATGCATGTAACCACACTGCATTCCTAAAAATCGGCATTTTTAGGAGTGTCTAACGAGACCCTTACCTGGGGCCGGTGGACGATATCTCAAGCCCATTGCACTTTCCAAAAACAGAAGGAAAGAGAAGTATGCCCCAAGAGTCAGTGCAGACTCACACTAGGCACTCAAAATCGCAGAATAGCAAAATCGGAGGCCATATCCAGTCCTCCTCAGAGAAGAACTCGATCTGGCCGCTCATTTTGCTTCCTTTTTTTTTTTTTTTTTTTAATGACTAATCAGAATGATTGTCTACTCAGCACTCAAATGCTATCCTATCCCTAATTTCCTGTATCCATTCCAACAAACCGATCACAACTGAGCCTGTGCTGTGCACCCGTCAGGCCTCTTCCCGGTCTCACACCCTAATCTGGCTCTGTTACAGGGCAGCGCTACCCACCCCAGCTCCGACCATCATCGGCCAGATTGCTGCCATTAGTCAAGTTTGCAGATTGCCTTCCTCCCTCGGCAATCCCAGACCTCTATACAAAGCCTCAAGCTCCTACTCAAGCAGGTTACAGGGCACTGCCCCAGCGCCGGTCAGTGTCGTTCTGGCGCCAACTCAACCTGGCCATTACACAAAAAGGCTCAATTAGGAAATTAGCTAAGCTCGAATGCCAACTAGAACTCAAGGATCTGATAATATCAGAATCCTGGTCAAGAAACCTTTCTGATGCTGACATTTGAAGAGTACATTTTGCTATTCTGTGAGTTTGAGGGTCTAGTGTGAGTATACTCTCAGTCCATCCTCCCACTGCGGCTTTGCCCCCATTGACCAGCGGCATGCCACTTGACAGACACATTCGGGACGTCAAATGAGATTCAATCATGGCCTCTTTTTCTTCTTTTTTTCTTGCCGTTCATGGTGAGTACATCGCTCAGTTAAATTTGGAACAATACACCCTCGTGATTTCTCACGTCCGCTACGTCGCCCCCTTCAGATTCATCTTCCAAAGAGAGCGCCCTGATGCTGGATCTGGCTGATATGTAGAAGCAACCAATATCATATGTTGGTTACATGCACCTGGAAAAAAAAAGTCGCCATTCTGGAGACTAACCATCACAGTCGCCCTAGACATTTGCTTTCTAGCAGCTGGCAGTCTGCTTTTGTTTTTTAAATTCCGGGTTATTGTAAAGGCCAGATTCCGACCTATGGTGGTCGCCGTCAGGGGAGGGCCAGAACCCGAAAGCTTCCCAGGGGGCCACCCTTCCTGGTCCTATTTTGGCCACGCTAGAGCGGACGGCTACCGGGGGAGGTTGATCCCGGCCGTAGTTGTATTTCATGACGCCCATCCCTTGCCCAACCCCGAAGACTTCAATGCTCCCACTTGTTCACATTTCAGCCACGCCAGAACCTGGCCCATGTGGCTAAATGGTACACATGCCCAGTTATTCCTTTCACATAGTCGTGAGTTGGCCCATGTGGCTGAATGGTACATATGCACAGTCATTTGCTGCAAATATTCAAGCGTTTAAAGTTTAAACTTTGATTCAAAAAAAAAAAAAAAAAAAAAAAAAGAAGGAAAAAATATATATACATAAACTTTGATTCCTTGGGGGGGTGGCCCACTCCGGTGGAGGGGGTTTTGTTTATGTTGGTACACATGCACTGTTCTTCCTTTCACATAGTCATGAGTTGGCCCATGTGGTGCAGTTGCAGGCATGCACAGTCCTTCGCTGCTAATATTCAAGCCTTTGAACTTCGAATCCTTGGGGCCCCGCACCCCACTAGCGGGGGGTCTTCTTTATGTTTCTTTGAGTACTTTCCCACGTGGCCACAGCTCACCAGGCCATGAGATTTCCAGATCAGATGGCAGGAACCTGTGCGTAGTCGAAACTAAATCCCTGCTAGTGGGGCACGGGCGCGGGACCCCCTGAAGAGTACACTCACACTAGGGCCTTATAGTCACAGAACTGCAAAACCCTTAGCCAGATGGAGTCCTACAAGGACTTGATCTGGCCGCTGATTTCGTGATTCTGTGATTATAAGGGCTACAATAAAACGCATTCCAGCTGCGTGGACACCACCTTGCATAATAGGTCAGCAATGAAAACAAATATATGACTTGTATACCGGTGCAACTGTCGGGGGTCGGTATGCCGAGCAAAATGGCTGACAGTGGCAGCTGCGCCGGTTTGTTTTTCTTTGGTGTGCCGTATGTTTCGAGGCTCAGCAAGGGAAGGGCCAAAAGTACTGGTGGCTTAAGCTGCCAGTACACAGCCCCAGCCTTGTAAAAAAATGTGAGTTGCCAGTGTGAGTATGCCCTCGCAATAAAATGCATTCTAGCTGCATGGACGCCGGCCTTGCATCGTGAGGGGTGCGCAAACTTAAACCGCCAGTACCCGGCCCCAGCCTTGTAGAAAACCACAAATTGCCAACTCCGAAGTCTTCACGGCCCGGGACTACCAGACCAGAATAGCTGACGGCGCCAGCCAAAAAAGAAAAAACTGTGCCTCTGGCGGTTTGGTAAAGCTTTGGGCGCAGTGCAGCACCCGTACATTTCCCAGCCATTTCTCTCCGTTGCAGCTGCATGCAAGCCGCAAATTTTGGGGGTCGGCAGCAGGAGCAAACCCTCCCTCTGATTTCCCAGACTTATTCCCCCTGGCAATACCCTGTTAGATCTGGGCTGGTATGGCAGGGAGCAGGAGTCCAGCCAGCAGGGCCATGGTGGGGCTGGGTAAGATTGGTGGATGAGGGAAAAGGAGTTGGTACTAGTCTCCACTCCTCCCCCGAAGTGTGGAACCTACCTTTGTTCCCCACCACCAGTACTTGGCCCAGCTATCGGCCACAGAGAAAAATGGAGTAGAAACGTTTCTAGTCGGATGAATTTGGGTGCTGCTGTAGTGACCAGTACGTTTCCTAAAATTGTGACTTGTGTACCAGCAGGACTTCAGGAAGTACCGCTGGTTTAACTAACAAGACCCAGTAAGTCGCATATGCACGAGCTGGTTTTGGCATCGCAAACATTTGTTTTCTCTTACTTTGGTCAAGGGACGCAGGTGCAGCTCCCCACCAATAGATTGGAGCTGCCCCAAGGGCGGTATCACAGAGAGCTACTCTTACCAGCCCCTGGGATATGGCCCTGGGTTGTTGTTTTCTTTGAGATAAAAAAAAAAGAATCTAAGTGGCTGGCAGCGCCAGCGAAAACGAGGCCCATGGCCATGCCGGTTCCTTGTTTCTGGCGCGCAGGGCACATCTGGAGCCCCAGGCAAAAGTGGCTGGGAACTACTGGTGGTTTAAGCTGAAACAAAGGCACCTGCCTATGCTCAGTTGAGCACGCCCAACCCCCTACAGCCATACAACTGCAGGCCTACTGCCCAACTCTTCCAGGAGCAAGATGGTCGACCATCCAGAGGAAAGAAGACCTGGACTGTCAAGGCCCGGCAGACTCGCTGATCAGGGTGCAAGTGGTAGAAGATAAAGATAATGTGAAGTATGTAGATGAACCCACGGTACCCCTATCCCACCTTCCATTCGATCCCAAGGAATGGGCATGGCAGTGGGGAACATCTTCGATCACGACTCCACGGCAATACACAGTGAAAAATGGGTATAGGACAATGAGGACCACGACCTCGACCCACATAATGGATGATATCTCCAGGAGATGGGAAAGAGATTCCTCCTTGACCCGGGAAGACCTGAAGAATATCAAGTGGTCGACCTACGCCCATATCAAACCAACCAATCAAAGGGCATTGCAATAGCAGATCATACTCAAAGAACAGATCTAGAACAACAACAACAGGTATCCCCCCTGTGCACGTTTTCCAATTTCATTATCCCGGCAAGAAGGGCAACACTGGAGCATTGTCTCCTGGAATGCCCCATGGTGGTGCCAATCTGGAAATGGTGGGATGCCGCTTGGCACTATCTTACAGGCCACCATTTTCCTTGGGGAGTGAAAGTGATACTCCTGGGCACCCTCCCTCCACTAACTGACTGGACTCAGTACATGCTAAACCTGTTCCAATATATCCACCTTCCTGTGATTATGACAGCCTGGCGGATGAGGTGTGCCTATGAGCGGGGCGAAAATACATTTGCTCCTCAACAGGCCAAGGTCGTTATCGCCGATACAAAATTGCAAACACTCGGGACGCCTGGAAACGTTTGCAATCTAAACTACAAAACGAAACAGAGGAGTCAAAAAGAAAACAACTCACGGAAAATTTTACAACCACCTGGGCTGACCCCAATAACAAACTGTGCAGACTAGACCACCAAAGACACCTTCAGTGGCAGCCTTGGCTTACGACGGAGAACAGTTGGGAGTTTCTCCCAGATGACCATTTCTCATGCCATATCCAACCAACGAACTTTGTATTGGTTCCCACAGACCTCCGCGAAGCTCACCTATCGCAGATTGAAGTTGGAACACGTCTCTGATATCTCTCCCCTACCTCACACCCCCGGCTCTGCTCCCCTTCCCACCCAGCAGCCCATACCCTTCTATTCAGCTGCTCCCCTACACCAACACAGAATATGCCAGCCAGGATGGACTACTGCAGCCCCGCCTATGGGGCAGAAGACTGGGAGAAGAAAGGGGTCGGTGGAAGAAGTAGGGGTTTAAGTAGGGATTAAAAAGTTAAAAGGCTAAGAAGGGAAGGGTCTGCATCCAGCTAGTCACTTGGGTTACACACACCTGCTCAGTCAATCCCCTGGGAGACAGGGCAATCAGTGCTGGCAGGTCTCATAACCATACTTCTCAAATGACTCTGTTCATGATCTGTATATGGGACGCTCGACCCGCTTTCCAGGTGATGCTCCCCACCAATAGATGGAGCCTACCCCAGGGTGCAGGGGTTGTGTGTTTGAAAAAAAAAATAAAAAAAAATAAAAAAAATGAAGGAAGGGTCTGCATGACAGAAGAGGCAGTGTATTGCATTGAGAGGGGGAGTGAGCCGAGATAACAATCATATTACTACCTTCCACCGCGACTGTGTACAGTTACGAAATCATTAGATTTACTCTCTGCAGTGTTATATAGCACATCAGACTAGACGTAACCATCTCATATGTCTTACACAACTGCCCATGTATCTATCAGACACTATCTCAGATATACATTTGTGGTCTCTCAGTAACGATTTCAACAGGCATAGGAAAACCTCACAACCCATGCCCACACATACTGGTAGAAACATGCAAGTATGATAGATATGAGTTAGAGAGTAACAGACACGATAATGTATGGTAGCAAGTGGATACATTGTGAGTGCAGAGTAACAACACGGCATCATGTGTATTGGCGGTTCATGCTTGCAATACTTTCATTGTACATGACAGGGACGCTGGATCCGTTTTCCAGCAGGTGCTGCTTCCCACCAATAGATGGAGCCTCCCCGGCTTTGCTAGTGGTGTCTGCTTGTATCAGCACCCCTAGCCACTGAGTGCAGAGTAACAACACGACATCATGTGCATTGGCGGTTCATGCTTGCAATACTTTCATTGTACATGACAGGGACGCTGGACCCGTTTTCCAGCAGGTGCTGCTTCCCACCAATCGATGGAGCCTCCCCGGCATTGCTAGTGGTGTCTGCTTGTATCAGCACCCCTAGCAACTGCTCAGCTCCCAGGGGCCCAGTGAAGTCTGACCCTATCACCTGTATCATATTGCCAAGCACGCACTATGGCACTGCTCTGCAACACCACTTAACTCTTGTGTGAAGGCAGAGTAACAGCACGACATCATGTGTACTGGTGGCTCATGCTTGCAATACTTTCATTGTACATGACAGGGACGCTGGACCCATTTTCCAGCAGGTGCTGCTTCCCACCAATAGATGGAGCCTTCCCGGCGTTGCTAGTGGCGTCTGCTTGTATCAGCACCCCTAGCAACTGCTCAGCTCCCAGGGCCCCAGTGAAGTCTGACCCTATCACCTGTATCATATGGCCAAGCACGCACTATGGCACTGCTCTGCAACACCACTTAACTCTTGTACAGGCAACCAACTGGGGCTGCTGTATAGTAGTAGTTGTCAACCTAACTGTGCCTGCTGTATAGTAGTAGTTGTCAATCTCTTTGTAGGCAAGCAACTGTGAATGTCGTATACTAGAAGCTCTCAAGCCCTTTGTAGTATATGAAGCCTGCAGGAGTCTCCATCCGGACACATGGACCACGCCCAAATCATACAAGAGCCTCAGGGAACATCAGGCCCCAAGACTCAGATACACCGACGGAGCAGGGGACCACACGTTCAGAAAAATGAGAAAAAAAAAAAAAAAAAAAAGTCCAGATCATGCATTTTCACTTCGATCTCTACACCTCTCAGCAGCTCCAGGGGCCCAGTGAAGTCTGACCCTATCACCTGTATCATATTGCCAAGCACGCACTATGGCACTACTCTGCAACACCACTTAACTCTTGTACAGGCAACCAACTGGGGCTGCTGTATAGTAGTAGTTGTCAACCTAACTGTGCTCCAGTCTATTCGTGGGGAGCAGCACGTGCTGGGAACCGGGCCCAACGTCCCATATCGAATTACACAGATCATTGATAACATTTGAGGTCGTTTGAGGTCATTTGAGATACCGGGGCCATTACCCGGCTTCGGCTGAGAACAATCTGTGAGCACGATGAGATTCAGAAACATGGGGAGGATCCTGAGTATCTAATGACCTATTAGGGAATTACTCAAGCAATAACCTGCCACAGAGGTCCTACGAATGCTCACTACCGTCAGGTTCCCTGACAAACCCTTCTAAGACTTCCCAACATCGTGTTACTCCCTGGTGAGCTCTTCCAGGCCTCATGCCCCCACCCTTCTGGGCTACAGGGCAACACAACTCGCCCCAGCTCCGACCAGCGTCATTCCAGCAGCAACCCTTGGTCGCCCCTTGGGATGCCACCCCAAAGCATCCCCAGATCTCTCTACCAGGCCTCACGCTCCTGCATCAGCAGGTTACAGGGCAACACCCCAGCACCGACCAGCGTCGTTCTGGCATCGAACGGCCATAGACCACTGAGTATAACAGCATCGAAACCGCCTAAGATGGATTGCTAAGAAACCCTAAAGTCCTAAGACATTCATAAGAACAACCGACTTTTCTTTTTTTTTCATTCAGACTCTACCAAGTCAATAGAATATGTGTCAAAAAGCCTCCCCATCACAAATCAGATAGGTGAAACCCATTCAATCCACCTACGACCACCACCAGCATGGCTAATTTCAGCACGAACCGAAGATCTTCCAGGCCTCATGCTCCCATCAGGTTAGATTACAGAGTTGCACCACCTTGCTCCAGCACCGGCCAGCATTGCTCATGTTACGACCCCCGATGACCACTAGGACTGCCCCCGCAAACAGCCCCCCAGAGCACTCTACCAGGCCTCGCGCCCCCGCTAAGCTAGGTCACAGAGTTGCGCCACCTGGCTTCGGCTCCGGCCAGCGTTGCTCCAACATCGAGCTTCCAGAGCCACCGACTTTTCAACCACCCCTCGCAGGATCACAGATGGCTTGCCAGATAACACCTATTCCTACAACCTCCTCGAGAGGCAACCAAATGGAAAGCTATAGTAAACTAGATGAAAGATTTCTTCGACAGAGATCGCCCCTCCCTCCCCCTACCCCTTCCCCCTCAGCCCTACACTGCCTCCGCCGAGGAGAGTCACCCACTCTCCCTAGGCCCCAATATAGGACCAATCCTCTTCCCCCCTTTCCCCAGGAGCACGCAGTTCCCACCTAAAGCATGCCCCCTCGCCCCTTGCCCATTTCCGCCACCGCAGGCATTGATGTTGACCCACACACAGTCCCTGCCCCAGAATAAGGCAACCCCCTACTCCACCCCTACCCTCTTTGAGACATTCACCCCCCACCTTGCCTTCAGGATAGAGCTCCCCGCCCCCCTTCCCACCGTTCAGCCCTCCGAGAACAATCCGATCCAACCGACTACAGTTATTGATGACACACTTACCAAAATATCATTCGCTTGGATTTTGTTGGATTTTGTTGGATTTTGTTGATGACGATGGACAGCACCCTGAAGACGATGATAATGAGAATGATGGTGACAACCAACTCACCTGCTGATGCAGAGCAACATCTAATGAAAACAAGCTGATGATGATGATGAGAATGATGAGAATAAAAACGGAATGATGATGCTGATCATACCAAAGAGCAGCACCAACAGCCCCTATGATTACAAACTGATGATGATGATGATGATGATGATGATGATGATGATTGCAATGATGATGGTGATGTCGATAATGACGATGATGATGATGATGGAGATGATGATGATGTTGATAATGTTGATAACGCACTGATGATGATGATGATGGTGATGTCAGTAATGATGATAATGATGATGATGATGATGATGATGATGATGATGATGATGATGATGATGATGATGATGATGATGATGATGATATGATGAGGCACAACGCCCTATCATGACTACAAGATGATGATGGTGTGATGACGAGCACCTTGGATGATAACCTAAAGATGATGATGATGATGATGATGATGATGATGACGCACAGCG
>BFEA01000358.1:72160-89446 GCA_003427395.1 Chara braunii | reverse complement strand
GACATCTTGCCAGGCCTTTTCTCAAGCCTGCGTAAAGTCAATTACTCATTCATTCTTTTCTTCTGGACATCTTGCCAGACCTTTTCTCAAGTTCATGCCACGTTAATTATTCATCCGTTTCTTTTCTGGACATCTTGCCAGACCTTTTCTCAAGCCTACGCAAAATCAATTATTCATCCATCCTTACTCTCATGGTATCCTTCTCTTTTGCACGCTTTTTCTTCGGTAGATGTCACACCTTCCCCCCATTCAAAATGCGATGTCCCCATCGCACGACTAGTTCTCACTCGGAGGAACGCAGACCTTGGCCTACCAACTGAGTAGACGGATGTCGGCCCATCAGTCTAAAAAAGGAAGGGTGATCAGTCCTCCCCCTGCTGATAACTCACCTCATCCCCTACTCCAGTCCGACCTTTTGCTGCTTACGAGTGGGCGTCATCACTGAGGTACCACCCCACATCTGGAAGGTAGGTCTAGTCCAAGCCTTCCAGGACCCCATCTTGTCGTAAGTGTTTTCTCGCGAATCGTTCCTCCCGAGCGGTGTTTTCTTGGATCCGGTCTCTTCCTTTCAAGAGAGTTGGGGCTCTTTATTAGTCTGCGAGTGCAGTTACGAAGACCTCGCGGTTAGTCTCGGAACAGTTGTAATGATTCAGCAGGGCGGTGTCACTTGCCCTGTGTTGGTTGCAGCTTCCACCCGGTACCGCGCCCGATTCCTCCCTCTGGACAGTGCTGCTCAACTTAACGCGAGCAGCCGTGGTCCATTCCAAACGGTCGTGCCGGCGCGATGCAGGCATTGCTATCCCCCTTATATTGAGACCCGAGACTAGAAAAAAAAGAAAGCTCAATCTCTTGCTATTTCCATGATCGGCCCGACGACCTTACATCAAGTTGCCTAGAGTCCCCTGGCTATGCAATGCAATATTCAATCTTCAAACACTCAATCCCATGCTATTTCCAAGGCTGATTCTCATGGCTGGTCCGACAACCTCTTATCAATAAGGCCACCTACATGGCCGGTCTGATGGTCATTTTCTCAATAGTCATTTCTCAAGACTGACCCTGACGCCCATTCAATCCTCAATTCTCTCAATCTTCAGCACCCAATCTCTGTGACCGTCTCAACGGTCCCTGTCCTTCTCGGCTTTAAGGCTCCGCCTTCTTTATCTTGTCCTTCTCATTCACATCTTTCTTCCGCCCCCTTGGCTATTTCAGCGGCCGACCCACCGGCCTTGTCCATCTCTCCCGGTCATCCCTTTGGCTATTTCAATGACCGAGCCACCGGCCTTTTCCATCTCTTCCATTCATCCCATTGGCTATTTCAATGACCGACCCGCCGGCCTTTTTCATTTCTCTCATCCCGTTGGTTATTTCAATGACCGTCCCATCGGCCTTTTCCATCTCTTATTGCTCATTCCAGCACATTCTCAATCAATCTTTCTCAATCAAATATGCAGGGGACCCAGTGCCTATTTCAAGAGGAATGACCCTTGTCAGGGGTCATTCCCGAATAACCTGGTTAGGGTCGTTCTTTTCCATTCTCAAGTCGAACAGCCTGGTTAGGGCCGTTCCTTTCCATTCTCAAGTCGAACAGCCTAGTTAGGGTCATTCCTTTCCATTCTCAAGTCGAACAGCCTGGTTAGGGTCATTCCTTTCCATTCTCAAGTTGAACAGCCTGGTTAGGGTCATTCCGTTTCATTCAATGTTAGTGCCCGAGGGAGTGGGCCTCGAGGTTACGGATCCCATTTCTGTCTTGGAGGTTAGATAGTAGCCATCTCATATTTTGCGTGTTGTTCTCTTTCTTCCTTCTCTCACAGTAATGTACTATCCATTCCATTTCTTACAGTAATGTACCATCCATGCGTACATCCGACTTAGTGTCTAGCACTCGAGTTGGGGTTCGCGACCCCAAGCAGCACTAGCTCACCCGGTCGTTTATCCATAACAAAAGGCAAAGGCGCCCCTTCCATTTTCACTCTTCCTAATTACTCAGGTTCCAGTTATTCTCAGTCTCATTCATGACTCGGTGGGATTAGGCTCCTAAGGAATGTGTGTTTTTCACGGCCCTTAACCCATAGGTTCCCTAACCTCTCTTGTACTCGACCAATCATTCAATGCCATGGTTCGCTCGTCAATCCGTACTCAAAGTTTTCCCCTCTATAAAGCATAATCCTTGTTCCATCTAGAATTCACAATACACCCTCTCCCAATTGGTCTCATCCCAAATCTCATGTCTTTGTCTTGTGTACCCAATTTCGAAGGTAGCTCATCCAAAAGTAGCCCCAATATGCTATCTTCTAATCTTATCACGACACAGTCTTAGCTGACCCTTCCATCACTCATCCTTTGCAAGCTTACTCATACTATACACATTTTGCTCCAATGTTTTGCAATTGAGAAATAAAACCAGGATTTTTGTCCAACACTCAATCAACATCTAATGCCTATTGCTGTCTTGTGCCTCAACTTGCCTGTTTCCTGGTCCACCCTGTTCCTCGACAGGCTTCCTAACCCCCATGTCGTAGGTCTCGTTTTATCTTTTCATCCTTACAATTTTCCGTAACTCTGCCTCGTTGAAAAAACCCAGTGGTGTGGCTTCCACCCTTGCCCTTGCGAGTTCCCGAGTCTTGATAATCCATTCGTGCCTGATCACATTGGTCCATTGCTGAAACCAATGACTGGGCGTTGGCCCAAACTCGTCCTCCCATCTGAAAGCCCCGTCGCCCGGCTGATGCATCGGAGACCGCCCTTCTTCCCTAGGCCTCGAGATCTCATCCCTCTCATCCCCGCTACTGATTTCTATAACTTCTCGCACATCCTCCTCCTCGTCCTCCTCGTCTTCTGTCTGTATGGGGCTATATTCAACCGCAAGGTTCTTTGGATCGTAGGTAAAAGGAATCTTCGTCCCCGTCCCATACCCCTCGCAACTGTCGTGGCCGCTTCGTCCTTCAAGCGGGTTTTCTCTTCTTTCCTCACCCTTCTCATATTCGTCGTGCATGTCTTGTCCCCCCTCGCTTTCCCCATGCCAAGTCTCACGTCGCTTGCCCCTGTTGACTCCTTCCTCATCAGAGACCCGAACCTTGTTTCCCATCTCTGTATTGCCTCCCTCTTCCACTTCTGTCTTTTTCTTCCCTCCCTCATTGTCAGACGAGATTTCTATACCTTCTTCCTCGCGGAGGGGTGAGGGTTTCCTACACAAGCATTTTCTTCCTCCCCTGCCTACCACTGGGCCACCCATGAGTCCTATATACAACTTTCTATTTGTCGCTCTCCTCCCTTGGCTTGGTCCTGCTCCCTCCCCTCCGGTAGGCCTGTTGATTGCCCTGCTGTCATTTTCGTCACCGAACTCCATCTTCTCTTTTCTTTTGGACTCTGTATAATAAAACAACACCCGCAAAGCCCCTCATGCACCCATTCCCCTAGTCTGGTAGGTAGTTCCCCCCTTTTTCCCAGAATGCTCCCAGCATCCTTCGCAGCATGCCCCTATTATACATGTGGATGCGTCGTTTGTGATGACCTTATTTTTTTCCCGTCAAAAACTATGGTACAATGCCCCAAACATCCCTTTCCGTTGTCACACAAGCCAGATATTGCAAACCCCCAAGTCACGCTGCCTTTCAACCTCAGTCAGTCCAAGCCAAAGCGCCAGTCCTAAAAAAAAATGACAATCCCATGAACATGGTCAGAGACAAACCATGGTGCGGGCAAGGTTGTGGTCACTCTTTAGCTTGTGGCCCCTCAGTTTCCTTATCTTCAGCCTCCTGAAGCAATTGTTCCACTGGGTCCCGGCTAAGAAACCTGACCAATCGTTGCCCCGGGAAGGGTCCTTTCAATCCAGTTCCATCCAAATCTTTCAGTTCGAAGGTGTTCAGTCTCACCCGCTTGGCAACCCGGTAGGGGCCTTTGAACCTCTTTCCCAGCTGTCCCGACCAAGTACTTTCAAGTGCCGAGTTCCATAGCAATATCATCTCTTCCACTTGAAGTAGCTCCTTTCTGACATTCTTAACCTGGTCCCACCTTGTTTTGTCCCTCATTCTGTTGTCTAGTACCCGGTTGGCGAAGTCTTCCATGACCTCCTCATTCTTAAGGATTTGTTGACATCTTGCCTCGATTAACTCATCAGTGGTCATTTGCGAATCTTCATCTAACCTATTACAGGTAGGTACCAAGGCTTCCACATGAAAGTGGATCTCTCTTACGTACCAGAGTTCTGCCGGGATACATCCTGTTGTCTTTTTAGGGGTCATATTCTCTGCAAAGACAACCTGCTTAAGATACCTAGGCCAGTTCCCCAGGTGGTCCGCTGCGAGCTTTGCAATCGTGTTCTTCAAGGTTCGGTGCCCCCTTTCCACAGGCGCACTGGCCTCAGGGTGATACGGCTCGATGAGTTTGATCGGTATGCAGAGTCTCTTAAGCATCCCCAATACTTCTTGGTTCACAAAATCCGTCCCATTGTCTGCTATAAACCTCCTGACGAACGGATGCCTTAAGTAGAAGTCTTGTATCCAGTCTGCCACACTCCTCCCTGTCTTTTTCTTGAGGGCGACTGCCTCCACGAACCCACTCAGGTTGTCTCGCATCTAGGATATATCTGTACCCATCCGTTGATACAGGCATGACCGCAAGGTCGAGGTGGACTAGATGCCCCGGCCCTAGCACCCGCGTTGGTTTAAGCGGCTCGAAGACCCGCACCGAGCTTCGTTCTTGGCAAATAAGAAAAGTTTGACAGTATATGGTGACCATGCCTGCCATGCCTGACCAGTAATAGAGTGGCGTCTTTTTTGCAAGCGTTCCTTTGGACAACCGATGACCTCCAGCCAACCCATCGTGCATTGCCTGGATAACGTTTACTTGCCTAGATCTTCCGCACACAACCCTTCTGGGCATAACACCTTCCTCCCTTCCGAACAAATGCCCGCCTCTTAGGACGTACCTTTCGGCATCTTCTCTTGCTTCAAAACTGACTTCCGTAGGTTGTTTGTTTCCTACCAATAACAACCCGATCTCCCGAAAGAGCCCTTCGTATGATTGGACATAGAAAAACTCCTCTCCTTCCTTGCCCCCATCCTTTCCTTCCTACATCTGGTTTACCACCCATTGGAACTCTTTCCTTTCCCAAGATTCCACTAAGCTCATCACTGCTTCCCGGCCTCCCTCGACTGCCATTGCTATTAGTTCATCTTTCGGTCCTACTATCGCTCCCTATGAGTCATTTTCTTCTCTGCGTCCTCGAGTGGTAACTGATCCTTCTCTAAGTTCTGCTACTACGGCAGGTGCCCCCTTCTCCAAAGTCTGGATCAATAGTTCTCCTGATGTGCATCCCCCGCTCATCATTTCGTTATCCACTGCGAGAGTCCCTCCTTCGTATTCGAGGAATGCGTCTATGGGCTCTGCATCCTCCATCCCGTCGGGAGTGATGCAAAGTCGACTCAACCCATCTGCCTTGTTGCGGATTCCAGCAATCCGTTCGATCTTGTAATCGAACTGCTAGATGAATCCTACCCATCTCCGTACCCTCGGATCTATAGGCCTGTAATTCTTTAGAGCCCCTGCGACATTCGTCGGATTGATCCTTAAGATAAACCGCCTCCCAAATAGGTAGGCGTGGAAGGTCTTAAGGCAATGCAGGATGGCTAGGACTTCCTTCTTGAATTGCGAATACCGCCGTTCTGCGGAGTTCAGGGTTCTACTTTCGAACCTAATTGGCCTCTCTTTTCCTCCCTCATCCCTTTGAATCAACACACCTCCTACCGCCAAAGGTCCTCCATCCGTCTCTAGGATGAAGGGTCGTCCCACTTCGTCATTAAAACAAGGCGCGGACAGGGCGATTGTCTCAGATGTCAATATGTCCTTGAGCCTTCGGACAACTCCTTCTCGCTCCTCCGTCCAATCCATGGTTCCTTCCTCCCTGATCATAGTCCGAATAGGCTCAGCAAGCTTGGCAAAGTTCTTAATGAAGATCCTCCAAAAGCCAACTACGCCTAGGAATGCCCTTACCTCCGTCGTCATGCGCAGCGGTGTCGGTCACTGTGATATCTTGTCGGTTTTTGTCGGATCTGGCTTCCTGTCGTAAGCACCACAACGAAATCCTAGTATAGTTACTTCCGGTTCTGCTAGGATACTCTTCGGTCCACTAGCCGTAATGTTGTATACTAGGAACCGGCGGAGTAAGTCCTTGATGTCCTGCAGGTGGTCTCACATAAAACGTCGGATCCCTGGCTGGACTTTCGTCTCGTCCTTCTCCTGCGCGCCTTTGATCGGATTGTCATCGATGTAAGGCTCACATTTTTCTGGGAACATGTCCCCGGCCACAGTGAGCATCCTGCGTTACGCTTCGGTCACCGCGTTTGTGAATCCCATAGGGGTCACTTGCATCTGTAGTTGGCCTACAGGGGTGCGCATAGCGGTGTATGGCATGTCCCGAACATCCAACGGAAGCTGGTCGTACCCTGAGTACAGATCTATCAAGGAGTAAATGCTCTGACCGATGTGCGATTCTACTAATAAGTCAGCCTGAGGTAGCGAGTCAGCATCCCGGATGATTACCTCATTCAACTTCTGCAGGTCTTGAATCCACCTTAGTGTCTTGTTAGGCTTCCGAAAGACAAACCACCGATTTGCGTATGGCGAGGTCGTAGGCTCCGCAACGAAGGAGTCCATCTTTGCTCGGAGGAGGTCTGTTACTTCTCCTGCTATCCCAAATTCATAGATGACCCCTTGTCATTCCAACACTCATGTTCTACCGTGTGGATTCTGACCGGAGGGATCAACTTCGCATCCAGTCGTCCCTTCTGGTGATCACTAAAGGCAAATGCCAGGTGAAACTCCTGGCAGGTCCTTTTGACCAGGCGGGTTTCTTCTTCCGTTAAGAACCCATCTATCCCTATCTTCATTGTGTCAGCTACCTCATCTGGTATCCGATGTCCCTCCGTCGCCCTTCTTTCTCGGATCACTCGAAGGACCTCTTCCTCCTTCTCCATAGCCTCTTCCTTTGATGTCTCTAACAGGATCGAGACCGGTTTTGTTTTCTTCTCTACCGGCTTATACTTTCGAATACTTCCTTCCGGGATCTTTCTCCTAAAAAATGAACAGTCGGAATTTCCCCCGTCGTCTCTACGACTCGTGGTTGAATACTAACTAGTTTCTCATTCAGGCAATATCCCTTTTGCACCTCTCTTTCGAACTTGGCCAAGGCAGCCGAATCTACTCCTACCTTGTGGTATCTGAGGGCCTTGATGAGTTGTTATAGATCGGGGATCTCGAGTGCGATTTCTGGTACGTCTATACGTACTTCTTTCCGTTTGGGCAGGCTAGCACCAAGTTCGACCTCTGACTCCTTTTCCGCTACCATAACACCTAGGACTTCGTCCTACTGCCTCCTCTTCTTTTGGGGCAGGCCCATCTTGATTCACTCCTTCTTGTTGAATGCTTCCTCAATCATGATTTCTACCCTTTCTCTCATACCCTCCATCCATGCGAAAGCCCCTTTTCGCGTGCTATCCTCGAACGACGGCGACCAAGTTGCCAATTTCACCTTTGGGGGATCTCCTCCCGTTCCAAGGAGTCGGAGGAACTCTCCCCGGCCGGTCACAGAGTCCTCTATGTCTACCATGTATGAGCCATCGTGCAAGTGCATGCCTATCATCTCCACGTTCGCGCACCACTGTCTCCCGAGGATTATGTCGTGGTCCATCTCCTCCATTACGGTCATCCGCTGAAACGACCAGATCGATTCCCTGAACCCTGCCTTTACAGCACACTTCGTGACGTACCCAGTGAACGGGATTTCCCCGCTAACTCCCTAGATGCTCCCTGTTACTTCCTTGTTTACCATACATCCTGTGATCGTTGCGAAATCTCTTCTTATGAGAGTGATTTCTGCTCCCCCGTCTACTAATGCGTCGGTATGATGACTCCCGATCTGGATTTTCAGTTTTCCTTCGGGCAGCGCATGAAAGCTAAGCTTCGTCCCGGGTGGTGATCTCATGACTTCGCCGCCCTCTCGGTCGGGCAAGCTCAAACGAATGTATGCAAAGACTTTTTCGAGATCCTCCAAGTCCCCGTGACTCCTTTGAAGGTTAGTCACTTCTTGCGGAGCTTCCTCCTCCCTCTCCCCTTCTGGTAATTCAGGGTTGTCGCCTATTTCTACTCGCCTCCGAGTCAACAGTTGTCTGAGCCCTTTGAGCAACCTAGGGCTAGCCTGCAGCATGGTCTAAAAAGACACCGACATCATAGTTCCTAGTAACTTGCTAATGGTGTCGTCGAGCTCAGGCAAGGTTAAGATCGGGATTTGATACCGAAACTTCTTCTTAGCGGCGGTAACCTTGTCCGCAGGCTCCTCTTCCCTAGGCTTCCCATGGACCTTTTCCGTTTCCTCGGCCTCAGGCTCTGCCTGGGGTTCCAAATTTCCAGCAATCTCCTCCATTACGGCATCACGGATAATCCTTGTCCCAGCCGTCCCTAGTCGAGTAGTCGTGTTTACCCTATCCCGTCCGTCGCTTTCCAGAATGAAGTTGACCTGCGGTCCGCATCCCCGAAGTTGATCCCAGATGATTTCGCCCACTGGTTCGGCCTCTATGGCTGTTATTTCTAACCCGTTGAGCATGATAATGGTTCGCCGCATCCCTCCCGGCGAGTTCCAGTTGAACCGTTCCCCCTGCGGTCCAAATATCTCCCCCTTTAATGACCTGGTACACCTTCTTTTCAGAATATCATGGTTGAGCTTTAGGCACACGCGCACATAATGTCCCATCGCGGTACAGTACTTGCATTGCTCGTTAGCAGGATCTCTCCGTCCGAATCCCCGGTTTGCTACACCTGGCGGAACCACAGCTTCCTGGGAGGGAGGGCAGGTCGGGATACTTGCGCCTGCATAACCAGTAGCGCGCCTTCTATCCTTTCAATCTTATTGTCGACCCCGTGTACCCGTTCATGTAGACTTCCAATCCCCTTTTTTACCTTGTCGCTCGTCCTACCGATCAGATCTATGATCTCTCCTTCCTTGAGCAAGACCAACGTCTCTGTTACTACCGTTTTATCAGCCAGATCCGTTACCGTGCTAAAATCAACATCCCGCGTGTTTACGAACTTGCTCGTCTGTTGGTAAGCTCACAGGACCTTGTCTTTGTCGAACTCGGAGAATTGCCTGAGGAAATATTTGCTCATTATCCGGTCCGTGACCCCGGGGATCCTTAGTGCTACTAGAGTAAATTCTCGTAGGAAATCATTGTACGTTGGGAAGTTCTTCCTCTCGACTGCCGCTAAATCGGCCTCCGTTGCCATCTTCTCTGCTGCCAGATATTTTCTCATCATCACATCTCGGGTTTCTTTCCAAGACCGGCTGGCGGCTACAATGGTCATTATGTCCCGTCCTAGGCTTAACGACACATGCTGTCCTAGATGGTTCATTTTTTCCTCCTCGGTCCACTTTAGTAACGCAGCTAGGTTCTCGTAGTCGATCAGAAACTCCGTGACGTTTGCTCCATCGAAAGTCAACTTTTTCTTGGCGTCTGCCAGATAGCTTTGATTTTTGTTTAGTGCTCGCGCGAGGGACGACACTATCTTTTTAAGGCCGCCCTCGGAGCTGCTGGCCTCGCCTGCCATGCTGTTATCCGGACTCTCATTGACGGCCTTCTGTCCCTCCCTGGTTTTCATAGTTCCTTCCGGGTCAAACCATCCCAACACTCTTTCCCTAAGGCTTCAAAGTCCTTCGCATCCTCGTGCTACTGCTGGCGTGATCGGCAGGCGGCTAGCCCTATTATCCATGGCTGGCGGAGTCGTAGCCTTTTCCACTTCCATCCCCGGAGAGTTCTCTCTCTCTTTCCTTCTCTTGCTCGACGTTTGCCCACGGTCACTACCTTTACCCCCTTGTCCACTCCCACCTTGGCTGGCTTTCCGTTCGTCCCGGGGTTCCTCCTGCAAAGGACCTTCTTCGTTCCCAGTCATCATTTCCTCAATCAATCTTGCCTTGTATTTCGCGGTCCTCTTGTCTATCTCGACTAGTTTGCGCCTCGTGTCCGCGACCCTTACTTTCTTAGGCATGGCTCCTTCCGAGTTTCGGGGGCTTGTCCTATCCTTATTTCTGCCTTCCTTGGTCCCCTGAGTCCCTTGCCTGCTTCCCCCGGCTTTCCCCGAACTTTCTCGTGTGGAGATTTCCTTCCGGTTCCCTTTGGTACCATCCGAATTTATCGATTCTTTGTCCTTCTGCCCCCCTTCGCTTTGTGCGGCACTGCCTTCTAAGCCTTGTTCTTCTTCACTCTTACGGTTATCTGTCTCCTCCTCCGTTGCCATTTTGCCTAGTTCTGCATAAGCCAAATAATTCATAGGACACACGCAATGCGAGGTATTTAGGTTCCCTAGGCTCCCAGCTCCGTTGGCTTACCTTTATAGCCTCCTTTCCTATCCCCGTTTCCTGATTGCCCTTCCTTAAGGAGGAGCCACGACTGGCCCTGCCGCCCATCCGAGCTATGAACGTGACTGGGCTTCCTTTATCACAAGCTTGTTGGTAGTGCCCTTGTCCCGTCGACCGATGCGAGGGAGTCCGAGTTAGGCATCCTGCTAGGGGAAGTCTTCCCGAGCAGCGTTTCCCGTTTTTGACCTTCAGGGTTATGGTCAATCATTAGGAGTCCGCACCCCCCTTCTTTGTTTTTCTAGTGGGTTTTAGCCATCCATGTTCGAGGCCCTTTTTTTATTCCCATCGGCGAACTTCCGTACGCAGCGAACTGTACTCGATCTGCCCTATTGACCCGCCTGCGGATGCTAGTCCCACTCTCGCCCTCGCGGCTCTTCTGGTTCGGTAGGCTCCTCGAATAGTTGAGCCACCCCCGTTAGATAATTCTCCCCTATCTCGATTTCCCTTTGGATTATGCGTTCACACCCTGTCCAGTCTAGTCGGGGGGCACAAAACATCAGGATGTGGATGGCTTCTAGTAATTCGTGGGCCCTGTTTCCCCAGAACGGTCCGTGCTCCACAGCGACATCGTAAAACATCCCAATGGTAGGGGAGGGAAAGTGGCCTGCCCAGACTATCACTGAGTCTGCCAGCTCCCGCGCCCTTGTGAGGCTTTTGAAGACGAGGTCTATCATAAAACGGGGCACTCGATATCTCAGCGGTGTGGTCGGTGCCCTGAACTCCCTCCAACCTCTCATTTCCACCCGGGTTAGCAAACCCACGTTCCTTCTTCCCCTGACCGATTGTCCTATCCGGGTCAACGTCCGGGCGGCCCTTCGAAAGACCGGCGCCAGCTCGTCACCTTGTGTTATCTCTACCCCCAACGAGTGTCATCCGATCTCAGACAGATATATGGTCCCGGTAACTTCCAGATTGAAAAACAGATCGTCTCCGAGTCCTCGGTTGAGTCTCATCCCTGTCCACCGACATTCTACCAACATGAAGGCGGCGTCCCTTCCCAAGGTCACGGCCCGCTATTCTGTGTCGAACCCCCGATAGGTAAAACTCGACGGGAGGGATACTTCCCATCGTCCACCGTTGTTCCAGGGCGGTCGGGGGTACCCGGGCTGGCGTTCCATTCGCACACGGGGCTGGTGTTCCACTCGCTCACGTCTTGCTGGCATTGTTACCTTGGTGATTCCCTGCGTAGTCCATATAGAAAGGGTTACAACCAATCTTTAGAATCCGCCCACCTACTGCCTCCCTTCCCCTTCGTGTTATCATTTATCTTTTCTAGTCCCAACTATCCCTTTATACCCCCGGGAGCAGTAGCCTCCTCTGGCTGTTCGTACAGCCGGTAGAGATCATCTATGTAGGTCGCACTCCGACCTACCTCTCGCCGGATGACTCTCCACATGGTCTCCTCACTTATTTGTGAGACTCCTAGCCTAGTATTTACCGCTGCTCGTAGAATGCAAAGTACCTCGCGCCCTTGTTTGTAACCGAAAGGCCCCATCTCGATACATTAATGCTTCGTCAAAATTTAGCCTAGTTACGATAGTCACCGCCTGCTCCACTCGTTCTATGCCTCCCATTTGTCTTAGCAGGAAGGGTAGACTCATCCGTATGACCTCAATTGGCAGCTCGAAAACCCGCAAGGCGACTTTTACCTTTGCCGTTACGTCATCCTGTTCCGGGTCTGCAAACTCAAACCCCTCCCGCCAGGTTATTTGCCATGCCCCTTCGAACATTCGCACGGGGTCACCCCGGAAGCCAAAGCAATCCCAAAGGTCCGCCATCCCTCTTCCGACAGGTGTAAGGATCCCGTCGCATGTACACGCCCTGCGAGGTTCAAGTCTACGCCCCCGAACTTCCCTCTCGCACGCCATTTCAGCTCCACTACTAGGTACACCGTATCTTCCACCAACTCTACCCCCACCCAATCCATTACCGGATTGCCTACCGTATTTCTTGTCGGCAGACTTATTTCAACCCTGCCCTCTGATATTCTTGGTGGCCGGATCCCACGAGGTCTATCCTCCCAGAACGTCATTCGCCGGGTCATCTCGCAATGTCTCATTTCCTGCTTTCTTAGTTTGATTGCTGCACCCATCGATATTCCATGCCTTTCGTGTTTTAGTCTTTCAGCCCTCCCTACTTATCGTACACTGGTTCTTGCCGTTATCCACGACTCATACACATACAATTCTACCCCTGCCCCCTTTTTCCGGTTGTTGCCACTTCCCCCTTGTTTCGATCCTTATGCACAATCTACGGCCTAATGTACACACTCCCTTTCTTATGTTACACCTCGATTCACAAGCACCCTCTACACTTAGGCCTTTTCACGGTGATCGATCCCTCGTCCTCGTTTAGTCGAACCACAGCACCTCAAATAGTTTAAAGACATCGTCTATGTAGGAGGGTGCGGCCGTCGCCTCCCGACTAACTATGGCGTCCCAAGACTCCGCCTCTACCTCTAGGCGGTCATACCTGCCTATTCTTAGGACGATGATGACTTCCTCAGCTTTATCCCCGTAGAAGGGCCCATATTTCAATGAGAGCCTATAAAACTCCTCAGTCAGCTAGGCACACTTTATATGCACCTTTCTTATGGGGTCGGCTACTTCTAAAATGTGCTCAACCCCCCCAAACCACTCGGCTACGAATTCCGGTACCCAAGCCATTATTCGTAGACTTGGAGGCTTAAGTTCCTTCCATCCTCCCATCACAACTCTGCTACTAACTTTGTCTCATCCCTTGTTGGCGAACCACTTGCCTTCTTTTCGGGTTCGGGCCTCTGCATCATCTAGAAGCCACATCGGGTCCTGTCTCATTGCTAACATAGTGCAAAACAGGTGTCATCCATCCTCGGAAAGGACAATCGTTCCAACTGACTCTACCTTGCCTTCTGCTATATCATCCCAACCTTCCTCTTCCCTTATCGGGTTCGAAATCCGCGCTATCCATACATATGACAAGTCCCAGGCAACCTCAAACCCAATCCAGTCGCACGTGGTCCCTCTCCATCTGTTTCCTGTTGGTATAGGCATTTTTATTCCTCCTCTGAGTCGTCGTGGCTCCCAACCTTTGAAGGTGTATTCCATCATCCTTTCTTCTCTAGTCATCTTTCCCTTTCCTGCACAATACCAGGTCACCCATCTTTCCTAAGTTAAGTTTCCCCACCCCTCTTAGAAGTCTCAGTCCTCTATCTCTTTATCTTCGTCTTCATCACTTCATCACTGAAGTCGTCCTCTTCGTCGTATACCAACTCCCTTACCCCATCTAGAAACGTCTCCCCTATTGCCACATTCCTGTGGACTATCCCCCAATTCACAGCGCTAGGGACAAAGATATTGTCTATGCTAAGGCAGTTTAGTATCTCGGTCAGCTCCTCCGCCCAGTTCCCCTTGAATGGCCCCATCTCTACTGATAACCGAAAAAAATCTTGCCTAGCGCATTGGTATAGCCCGAGGTTCGTCATGGATTGGCATATTCGCACTAGCCTGCTCCGAGTTCCGAAAACCGCATCCACTAGGAAGGGGGGCAGCACACATCGCATGGGCCTTACGGGTCGTCTCATGCTTCCTCTATCCCCAAGTTCCACCCGTACGTCTACCTTTTTCATTTTCATTTTCCTTCGTTGACATGCAGTCCACACAACCTCTGCTTCTGCCTTCCTAAACAACTCGTCCGGCGTATTCCCGAGTGCCAACTCTATGATCATAGTTTTCTCCCCATCTTGCGACAAGTAGCCCCATCCCCGGGTTTCCACTGTCCCTCGGAATTCCAAATCCACTAAACTTGATGACAACCTCGTCAAGCTGACATTAGTCCACATTGTTTCTATCCAAAGGAAAACATCCTCTCCTTCCAGCATTACCGTTTGATGTGCTGGTTCAAGGTTCGTTCACGTTCCATTTTCCGGGAGGACGACCGATACCTCATCCTTTACATCTACTGACATTTCCGGGCCGCTAGTATAAATCGGGGAAGGCAACCATCGCGCCATCTTGTTTTCAGCATCCGACCCCTGTTTTCGTAAAAAGAGCATCAACCGATCTTTTTGGTCAGGTCAACCCTTGTCCTAGATGAGAATTATTTCAGACCCCTCATCAAGGTTTCCCTATTTTACCTCCCCATTCCTAAGTACCCCCTTCCTATAATTCCCTCGGTCAGCTATCCATTCACCCACATTCTTTATCTTGGTTTCATTCCAATTGACCTCTATCCTCTTTCCTTCCGATCGTCTCTCACTCGTGTGGACTTAGAAGGGAGGGGGAATAGACTTAGAAGAGTGTTCGTCCAACAATCCACGCTCAATCAATCTTTACGGGGGGGGGAACACATATAAAAAAAATCAGGCAACCTCACATACGGGTCGGTCATCTCCTCACCGGCCGTCCCGCCAATATGGTCTCTCCGATGGTACTATCGGTAGAGTTTTATCCCATACCTCAAGCGCATCTCAACCGTCGCGAGCGTGGTACCCAGGTCTCGGCAAGGCATTCGCCCTTTCCTCCTTACCCTGAATACCCCATCCCGTCTTGCCGCTTTGCACATCCATACCGGCACCGAGGGTTACCTCGAGTGCCTAAATACAGGGACAAAGTCAGTCGTCCGGGCATTCACTTCCATCGGTCCGACAAGAATCAGCCTTTCCCAAAACCATGCTACGAGAAGCTACTAATCGTCTTCAAGGCTCCGTCTTTGTCCATATGCAGTGGTACTCCCTCCGCCAGCCAATAGGCTAAGCCTTGCCTGAGGAGATTTCACACCCCGTCCGGCGGATCATCGAGCCGAAGCCCGTCACCGCTCGAACGAGAATGCTACTAATCAACCGACGTGACAAACTCTCATCCGACAGCTTGGTGGTCTGACCTCCACATACGAACACACGGCAACCTACAAAAGAGAACGACGTTTCGCAACCCGCACTGACCGGTGCAGATCAATCCTTTCCTTCCGAAAGGCAGGACGCTCGAATCCCATCATGCAAACACAAGTCCCAAGTGGGACACACATAGTACAAGTGCGATTCCCTTGGTGCACCCAGCGCTTCCTTATTAACTCACAGATTTTCTCTCAGGACAATGAGTGTCACTCCCCCTACGTTCATACATAGTGGTTGGTTCCTTCTTGTGAGAATCTTCAAGGGTGAGCTAGTTTTCCTTGGAGTCTAGCAACTCCCTTCATTTCCCTTCTCTTCACTTGTCTGTCCTTTCATAGGGTAGGATTGTTCTTTCTTGATGACCCGTTGTGTTCATATTGGTTCYTTCAATCATTAAAAAGGTGCAAAGTGCATGAGCCCGCTGGGCTCAAAGAAGAAGGGGAAAGCACCCATTCGGTCGGATCACTCCGCCATGGGATTTTCATTTGAATCTGGCCTAAGCCAAACACCAACCGCTTGCCAGGTAACCGGAGTCCTTCTTTCATACGAAGAGGAAGGGTCGACCTGCGACTTGCCCAAGGCTTCCCTGGATTGGCGAACATCAGCACCGGATGAAGGAGGGCTAGAGCCATTCCTCAAAGGAACGGCCGATCAAGTGCATAGCATGCATGTTATACCTCCAGGCCTGGCCATGCCATACGCCCAACCACCCTCAAATCTGATTTCTCACAAGGAAAAGAGCAAACACAAGTCCATTTTCCTTATCTTGGGTTGTGTACACGTCAATGCGTCGGGCGCCACCGTCGGAATCGCAAGGGTCAACTTAACCCCATACCCAACACCTCCACCATTTTTGTAGGGCCAAACCCCGGTAGACTTTCGAGCCTTAGACGACCCCACTGCGAGTCCCAGTTGGCTCGGCCTGCCCACACTCATGCTCAGGGCGCGGGCCATTCGTCCCAAGGTCACCCCCACCTAGTGCTTTGAGATGGATGGGGGTGGGCCATCACGCGACAGAGCTTTGACATTGGGGATGTAGCTCAGCCCTCACGCTGGGTGGTAGTCTCGCTGGTCGTTCCGCAACGCTGATTTTTTTTTTTTCCCTTGTTGTGTTATCATGCAATTGCTCCTTCCAATACGCAGGCAGCCCAAGTTTTTTTTAGTGTTTCTCTTCTCTTGTGCGTAGGCTAAGCGTAATCCTTAGGCCACACATCATTTCCCTAAGCAATGTGACTATATGGCGTCATCGGGGTGTGGCGGAGCCGTCCTCCCCCTCGCCTCTACGCATCCATTGGTCTCACAATTTGCTGTTTTCCTCATTGAAGTAGGCCCCTTAGTCCTTTCGGGGTCCTCATACGCATGCACACATAACATCACAATTTCCTTGGTATGATTGCACTCTCATTTCCACTCTAAGTCCTCAAGCGCAAAAGTCATTCTCATAGGTTGGCTCTATGTCAAGGGTCCCATAGCCCCTTTGTCCCTCGTCCCTTTCACTCTTGGTGCCCAGTTTATCTCGCCCCTATCCCGCTCAAGGCATTTCTAGCCACCACTCACCTGCACAATCCCACACAAGCAAGATAATTCATACAATCCCGTTGGGGGTCAACACATAGCCCTTTCCACATGCCTATCTTTTCAAATCCTTTGACTACTCTTTGTTCCCTCTTGATGTTCAATCAGCCCATTCTCTTCTCATAGTCATGCAGCTGGAGAAATGGTTGAGTCAAACTGACCTCTCTCTCAACTTATGCTTCCTTCCGGACCCCGTCTTTCTCCCCTTTTTCCAGACGTTCTTTCTTTTGCCTTCTTGGTGGCACAAGGGACCGGCTATCCTCCCCTTCTCCTCTTTCTCCACCAAGTGAGGTCTGATTTCGGTCACCGTCCGTACCCTGGCAATGTTTCCAAGTGAGGGGAGAAGGGTTAGTCATATGCCAAGTGAGGGAACGAGAGAGAGAGAGAGAGAGAGAGAGAGAGAGAGAGAGAGAGAGAGAGAGAGAGAGAGAGA
>BFEA01000358.1:0-31440 GCA_003427395.1 Chara braunii | reverse complement strand
CCCCCGCCCTCGGCACACGCCGCCCCCGAAGACCCCCGGCACCCACAACCGCGCCGCCCCGCATGCCAACCCCGCCACCGCAACACCGGCTAGCCAACCCCGACACTGCGGCCCAGCATACCTTCCCCGCCCCCGCGCTGGGCCAACCCCGCACCCGGCAAGGGGGGTCCGCGCCCCCGGGGGGGACCCCAGGGAGGGGCATTTTCTGCAACATACAAAAGGTTGCCAGGGGCTGCACGCCGGCGGTGCGCAACCCCCCGTATTTTATTTTATTTTTTTTTCCCCTGTCGGGGCCGAGGTGCCGGGTGCCGACCCCCGGAACCCCAGAGCCCCGGCGGGGTCCCGGGGTCAGGGGTTGACAGCCCTGGTGCGTACGAGTGGCAACGCATAATATTGGTCTATAATTCCTGATGTTTGTCTTATCCTTTTTTTTGTATAGTAAGATAAGTATTCCTTGACTCACTATTTCACCCATTTGCCTGACTCCCAAACGTCCTGAAAGTATTGCATTAAGTCTGATGAAAAAGAAAACCACATAGTTTCTCAAAACTCTTTAAGAAGATCATCCACCCCCGGAGTCTTTTCTTCTTCCATTTGTATTAGAGTTGTCCAAATTTCATGTTTAGTTAGTGGTCTTTCTAAGAGGTCCCTTTGATTGTTTGTAATAAATTTGAAAAGTAGTTCCAGGAAGAGACAGATGGTTTGATCATCCTTCTGAAAACAGATGGGGTCTTTGGATGAAAGAAATAGTTTTTAAAAAAAATAATAGGCAACTTTCAAATTAGTTGCTACGGATGCTAGTACCGAGGCGTCTAGGGATACCTCAGAATAAAATAAACTTTCTATGAATGAGTGTTTGGCTCGTGACTGAGCCATTGCAAAAAGGATGTGTTCATCTGCCCTTCAGAAGAGAATTTTGATAGCTTGCCTCTGATTAGTTGTTTCTTAGATTCATCATTTAGATTTTTTTCTTGAATATGCATTTCATGTAGATATCTATTTTTTGCCTGTAATTTTGAATACTCATTACACTTTTTCGCAATGAACACCAAACCATTATTGAACCATGAAATGTAGGAATCTTGTTTCTCTCTTGTTGATTCTCAGTATTCCCACAAATTTGTTAAGTATTTCCTGAATTGACTGTGAGATAGAAGAGATGTATTCAATTTATAAAACCCCTTCCCTTAGTCTGGTTTTTTCTTGAAGGATAAAAGTACTACAAACATTTTGTAATGAGCACCAATCCATGGACTTTGCAAAAAAATAGTTGCCCGAACGAGAGTTCTATCTAGATTTTCTAATAATAATTTTCAGTCTATTCTAGATCCAGATTAAAGTCGATTTTTCGGGTTACGTATACAAGTAAATAGCATTTCTCGAGGAAAAATCATTCGATAAGAGTCAAAAAGGTGTTCATTTTCACACAAGGTTTGTATGATATTTTCATCCTCTTCTATATAAGGAGGACATGGCGAAGGAATCTTCCAGCGATCAAGCCATCTATCCGGAGCAGCATTGAAATCGTCCGCCATTACTAAGGGAATCCCTTCTGGAATATGCTTTCTAATATTATGGAAGAATTTGACTCTTTCTTCTATATCATTAGGACTATATACATTAATTACACATATGGCATCTAATTCAAGTTTTAAGATAGTTGATATCTAGCGATCCTACTCTTTATCGCCCACCCACTGAATTATCTCTACCCTGGAATCAGATGTGACCCAAATAGCTACCCCAGTCGAGCCACTCCTTGGAGTCGGGGCACTAAACTTATTGGATGGCCATATCATGTTATAGGGCTTAGTGTGAGTAGGGAAACTAGTAAGATGTGTTTCCTGTATGCATATAATATCGCATCATGTTCTTCCCCCAACCCCTTTCATTGCTCTAATATAGCCTCTCTCTTTTCCACATCTGTTGTAGCTAAACCATTGACCTCAAGTAATCGAAAATCCATATCTGCAGTTTTTGTTGCATGGTCCCAAGATGAACTCTTACCATAATATGCTTGTAAAGCCTCCATCTAACCAAACTCTTATAAAAGAATCCCCCCCCTCATATTGCCTTCAAGGCGGATTCAATTACCGTTGTCTAGGTCTGAAGCGGATTGCAAGATTCCTCTTCGCAAAATAATGTTGAGAAAGGCAACCACATCTGAGGTAGATCATACAACATGGACTTTAATTTTGAAACTTTATAGCTCTAATAATGCTACATGGAAAAACCATATCAAACCTGTTTTTTCTGTTCTTGAAAACGAACGAACGAGTTCCTTTTAGTTATATGAGCCTTATCCCCAATCTCTGTGAGAGTTGTTTGAGGACCAGGATCGTAGTGTTTTATCAACAAATCATGCATATCACGTTTGAATGTATAATCTCCTACACTTTGATATTCAACATATGTTGACCATCCTCTCAATGTGATTCCCCCATATTGGTCTTGACCAATTGGCGAGAGACTCACTTTCCATCTATCCCCTTATTTTCTTACCGGGACAATCGGATTACCCTTAGACGGTTGTGGTTTAACCGCGTGACCCCTTTCCGACTCATGCCTCATTTTTTGTCGTTTGCTTGAATCGTGCGTCACTGGTGTAGGGAAGGAGACCAACACTTGTGAAGGAGTGGAGTGATGTTGTTGTTGCTTTTGCTGATTTCTTTGTATGTCTATCTCTCTGTATTTGTAATCTCTTGTTTATCCTGCTGAGGTGAGGCCACAAGCAGATTTGGAATTATGGTTGGGTTAGTGGCCGGGTTGATCTGAGACGCAAATGAATGGACAAAGATCGTCATCTAAAGTGGCATTATTCCCCCTTGGTCTTGCTTCGACAAATTATGTGTAGGTTCCTCTTCATACTGTTTTCCCTTCCCCTGTTGTTGAGGGGGACAACACTGCACATGTGGTGACTGTTCCTGGGAGGTCACCTCTTGCAAGGGCTCGTTTGAAAAAATTCGTTGTTGATGCAAAGTCTGCTACGATGAGTGTTGAAAGTGAGGAATCTGATTGGATTGTCCCAATTCGTCCTCCTCATGTTTTACTGGGAGGGAAGGCTGTTAAAAACACTGACCCTGTCTCTCCCTTATTATCTACCCCAGAAGAGAACTGGTGAGGTAGATTATCCCACACCGATTGAACCCTCGGTACTTCCATCTCATGTTTCAAATCTAAGGATTCCTAAGTCTGCAGCAAGGGAGGGGATATGCCATCAAACTTTATTGTTACCAATGCAGATGTCATTACCCCTTCCCTCTCTACCTCCTCACAATCCTTATGGACGGTGGTTTAAACATAGTCATCACTGTGAGCACATATTTCAAGGAGGGGTTAGCATTTATCAAGTTGATGAGCTGCATATAAGAGGTGTCCTAGAATTCAACCGGAGTTGTTATGTACTTCAATTTAAGTTGTTGAAGCAGCCATTCTGCGAGTTGTATCATTTTTTGTTCCACCGTAATGTAATCTTCCTTTTCTAGGGGAGGAGCTTCATTCATAGGGCTCTCGACTTTTATTTGCTCCAAATCAATGTTCATAGAGATAGACTCAAACGCTTCCCAAAACAAGTTTTGTTGGGAATCTTTCTCCTGTTTTTGGGTTTGTCATGTTGCGCTTGATCCTGATGCATGGAAAGCATCCCTTGAAAAATCCCCCCCCTGCACTTTTTTATTGTCTGATGCTAACCCTTCCTTAGGCCTCCATGTTCGTTGGTAATGAGGACCTTTTTTATTTTTTTGTTTTCTTTTTGACTCCTCATCCTTCTGATTAGTGGTAAGTCTTGTGAGGCCCCTTGTTCGCTGCCCAGCTCGTGGTCCAGTACCAGGTCATGTAACCGGTCCTGCTTATTCTTTGGGGACTTAATTATCTGAGATGCCGAATCCCTTCCTTTTACAACATTACCCACTTGATTTAGGTAATTTTGCGGATCCGGTTCCCCTAAACCATTTGTTGATAACTTATTTTGACCTGAGCTTAAGGATGCAGTCTTCCCAAGCTCCCCCGATAAGGGTTTATTTATTGGGAGAGATGTAGAGGAGCTGACCTTATTTACAACTTTATCCATCGTTTATGGGGGTATCCAGTTGTCTGGCGGTTTCGAGTTCCAGTTCGGATCCCTTTTTTTTCCCCACATCCATCCCTTAGGCTTTGAACCCTTGCTTGATCCCTCGATGTACACCCAACGATCATATCCTTTATCCACGGTTCTCCACATATTGTTCTTGAAGGGATCTCTGATCAATCTCCCTGTCACCCTTTGTCTGCGTGTTGGGTTCTTATCACAAGCCTTGTCCATCCTGTATCATAAAATCGTTTTGCGCAGCTTCTTGGCTTCCTTTAAACACAGCAAGATGTCTACCCACACATTTGACCTTGTCATTTACTGACTTAAAAACAACATCATCGTGAAACACATAATTATTTGCATGTCGCTGATAGACTGCATCGCGTTCCACTAACTTCTGGGTTGGGTAGGCTTTGATCATGAACTTTTTTCCCCCAATATCCACTACCCTGTTCTCTGATGGGCTGATTAATTTAGATAGGAAAAAAACACGTGTTGAGGGCAAACTAGCTAGAGGAATTAGAAGGGAGAAGGTGTGTTGTCCTGATCTCTTAACTTCAAGTGTTTTAGCTTTTCTACCCACGTGGAAGGAGGAGGAGTCCTTTCCTGGTTAGTATTCTTACCACTTACTATCGAGGAAAGTAATTTGTCCCCAGACAACAGGTTTGACAAAGATGGTGGAGCATTTTCCAACTTTATCCTTTCCCGCCCCCCCACCATCTCCTCCCCTCCTTTTTCAATTTTCCACTCCCTCCCTAGCCCTACTCTCGCATTCTCCTCCTCTTTCTCCTCCTCCTGTTCCTCCTCTGCCTTCCCTAACACCCCTCCACCCACCTCCCATCCCCCTTCCTCCTTCCCTTCTCTGTCCTTGATTTTTAGCAGCCCTTCCAACTGCCTCCTATAGAGTGGGGAACCCCATCCCATCATGAGGCGAGAATGCCACGTGCAGATTGGTGTTCTGGGACACAGGGTCCTGTTGATCAGTCAAAATTTATTCCCCTGTCTGCATTCTATCCAGTGTGTCAGTCGTTCCAGCCCAATGTGCAACAACTTCCTCACCCTCCTTGAAAACATAGAATGGGTTAATTACCATAGCCTGGTTTTGTTGATTGATACCCCTCACTCCTCTCCCCACACCAAAGGTAATGAGGCAGGTCATGGGAGACTTATGAAAATTACCATTGACCAATTTGTAGGAGGGTGTGGAGGAGATAGGATTACCCGGGGAGAGGGCATGACTTTGAAGGGTCCTCTCTTCTTCTGTAAGAATTTCACCATCTGAGGTGATGGAAAGTGATTCAACCTTGCTCAATCAACAGTCGTGGCCAGTATCCCACAAGCCTGATGCTGAGACTGGGCGCAAAACAACGTTGTCCGTTCGTCCCCTACCGAAGATGACGTGGCATTCCAGTGGTACTTCACCTGACGATTCTTCTCTCATTATCGTAATGCACCCTCATTACTATCACGCATTGTCATAGATGCCAAGTCAAAGTGAAAAGAGCAATGTTGTAAAGGGACCAGAGATTCCCCCCCCCCGTTACCAACGGAACACTCTCTAGTGGTGACACGTGGCTCTAGCAAAGCTATCACAAGGCTTGATCGACTCCCCCGTTCAAAACATGCTCTACCCTTATAGCTATGATGGGCAGCAACTCCTTGGTGTGAGTTGCGCATTCCTCCTGTACGAAATTTCAATAAACTCATAGCCAAAAGTCACTCGCGATTCTACACATCGTTCTGCTGACTTGTATTGCTTCTGTTGACATAGCCTCCCACTTTCCCCCCATCACCCACCCAACCATACGCTTCTCCGGATGACTGGAAGTGGTGTGACAATCACCTCTTCCCCATCAATCAAGCCTTGCCTTCCATTGTGGCTATGACGGGCAACTGTTTCCTTGTTCTTGCAAACCTGTTGCGATGACAACCGCTTCTTGGTCCGAGTTGCGCATTCCTCCTTTACAAAATTTCAATTTACTCATAGCCAAAAGTCATTTGTAATTCTACTCATCGTTTTGTTGACTTGTGTTGTTTCTGCTTATAGGTTGTCCTAGTCTCCCACTTCAGATCTTAAAATCCCTCATCACCCACCCAACCTACGCTCCTCCGGGTGAATGGAAGTGGCGTCGCAGATCGCGATCACCTCTTCACCAAGGACACCCGGTCGAACCTCGCCTTGCCCTGTGGCTATGGCGGGGTCGGGGCAAATACCCTGACAAGGGTATTTGTCAGGGKTTTTCAACGTCGAATGTTGTCCGACTTATTTGTTGGATTGAAGGACAAGCTCCATCTATTGGTGGGGAGCAGCACCTGCTGGAAACCGGGTCCAGCGTCCCATAGATACAATTGTTCCTCACAGGTTGGCACAAAACTGGAAACCGGGCCCAGCTTCCCATCACGAATACATTCGGAAAATTCCATCAGAACTTGCATGAGAAAGAACCAGGAACTACTAGAAAAATCTAATTAGAACTCCGTTTTTTGGTTTGAAATAGGACTTCAACTATCCATCTCCCTTCGACGAGCCGACCTCCTCCACCACGTAGTTCGAAGGGAAAGAAGAAAGTAATCAGTCCAGAAACAAATTTTGAACAAGTCTTAGAACAATTAGCTTCCTGCCTGCTATGCCTAGCAACCCCCTGCTCTTCCACATCTCCCGACGAGCCGACCTCCTCCACCACATAGTTCAGAAGATAAGAAACAGCAGACAATCAACCTCTCCAAAACCCACATGGTTAAGAATGGACTTCAATTTTCCATCTCCCTTCGACGAGCCGACCTCCTCCACCACATAGTTCAAAGAGAGAGAAGAGAATTGAAGTCCAATCAAGGAATTGAGAACATGTCATCAGATCTTTTTTTGACGACGCCGTAAAAAGGAGACGCTTCCATTGGTCACAGCTCAGACCAATGCCTACCCACTATACCTTGTCTCATGCTGCCTCCACCGAGGAAAATCCCTCGACCCCAACATAAAACAGATCCCCTCCCCTCCCACCACCACCTTCGCAACGGCAACCAATCCCCTCCTAGAGGCTGCCTTTGCCCCACCCCTTGTCCCTATCTGCCCCCGTTGGGGTTGAAGGCGACCAACTCTCCAACCCCGGCCCCAGACTCAGACAATCCCCAATCTGCCCTACTCCCAATAGGGCTACTGCCTCCCACCATGCAACACCCCTGTAGAATAAGGTTCCCCTATAACAGACCCCAGGGTTAATTTTTCGGGGACAGCTAACTAGTAGTCTATACACACAACTGGCCATCCCTATCTCTCCTTCCCCTAGCTTACCCAAGGCCAGGCGGAGCCCAGGCTGACAATCCTACCGTCCTTCCCCTGGCTTGTCCCCTAACTTAGGCCAGGCGGATATCAAACCTGTTGTTGGTAACTACCGTGTATCTGTACCCTGGAGTCTCAAAACCCCCCTGCCTACCAAAGTTCCAGCCATAACCTCCAAAGTCCTATCCCCACTACAGCGTCTGCAAAAACTCATGAAAAAAACGAAACACAGGGGGAACATGCAGGGCAGATCGCAGTGGCGAAATTGCTAAACAATCCCAACATGAAAACGTTATGTCTGAAGTTTCTGCTACAAATAGTCGTAATCAGGAAGTAAGTAATCAAGAAATAGGTGATCGAGATATAGGTAGTCGGGATATAGGTAATCAAGATATAGGTAATCTAGATGTAGGTAATCAAGATATAGCTAATCAGGATGTAAATATTTATGACTATTGGATAATTGGGTAGCCGAAAACGGTACCCTGAGACTAAGAGGTTTTCAGATTGATATTTAATATTGATGATGGTAGCGATAATGATCGAAATGTTATAGATGACTATTTGAGTGAATCGGTAGCCTAAGATAGTGGTGGCGATCAACTTCGCCTACAGATGGTAGCTGTGAGGATGATAGTGTTGATGATCGTGATACAACAGATGCTAGCTATGAGGATAATAGTGTTGATGATCGTGATACTACAAATGGTGAAAAGCACTATAGAAATGACTAAACACCCATAGAGATGTAATGATGATAAGGATGTGGACTAATTATCTATTATGTTGATGACGATCGCCTTGCCCCGTCGTCCACATCGCCCGACATACTCGAATTTCATGGCGCACCCTGAATCTTCGATATCTCATGATCGACTGGACCATTTGATCTGAAATTTGGACCACCTCAGCTCCTCAACATAGACCACCGGTGGTCCAATTTTCAGGTCAAGGCGCGCGCCCAATCACGCGCAATCATCGAGCGCGCGCGCGCTATTTTCCATGCTGCGTGCAGTTTTCCAACACGCGCCGTATGATGAGGAATCGAGGATGATGATATTGCTAATAACGTGCACCTGTGATGATGCACTGGTGATGATAATAATAGGGATGAAACAGCGCCCCTAAAATAGTAAAACATTGATGAGGGCAATATTGATGACGATGCCAACGAGCGGCTGCAATAGTCATGATGTTAAAGACCACAGCCCCAACATGACGGTGCTGTCACGTACCTCGTTTCTAATACCAGTGACGAGATGTTGCCAACAAGCTGCATGCGGGTCTTGTTACCGCCTTTATGATAATGGAGAGCAGCACCCTGATGGCGATGACGAACAGCCCTGATGATGATAACAAAACCTTTACCATGGTGACAAGCCTCCCTAATGCCGATGGACGAGGACACTGATGATGACAGGTAGGTACTCCACTCGCACTTCGGGTCACGCAAGGCTCACTTCGCTGAACTCCACAAGCGTCCCCAGAGACGACACCTCACAGGCTCTATGCCACGAGCAAAAACGCAGCAGCAATGGAGTATGAACATGGAACTCCCAGAAAGCCTCCGAGAGTCTGTCTATTCTCCCTATCAACCTGTGATACGGTATAGACTTCCCGCGCGTGAGCAAAACGCCTAGTAAGCAGCTACCGTAAGCTCGACACCCAGCCTTCGTTACCCCACCAGCTCTTCTGTCTCGCCATCGCCATGCACCACGTCGTCCGTTTGAGCGTGCCAGAGCGAAGCCGATTCGAGCCAGGCACACTCCCGCTTCGCGGCCTCACTCCGCCGCCGTGGTTGGTGTCGGGGCGTAGCGCACCCTGTAGCGCTGCGCCCCCTAAAATCATTTCCATAATAGATGAGCAGCTGATTTCCTCACCGGCCTGACCTACGACTGAGAGACTAAAAATTTTCGAGCTTTAGTTTGGACGCCTGTTTGGTTAGGCGATGGGCACAGGCTGTTTGGTCGACTAGGTGAAACCGCGCCACTATACATGGAGACACTCATACTTTAGTTATATCGACTACTTTTATCTTGGCCTTTATCTCAAATTCGAAATTACATTTTATTTTCTTCTCCACGACTTTTTAGTTTCTCTGTCCTTGGTCTTATTCTTGTGTGTTTTCAGTCGTTTCCTGGTCTGCCTTCATAAATTCCAGCCGTCAGTGAAATTTCGTTTGACGTAGTTTTAGTACTTTATTTACATCGCCAAGCAATAACAGCATATTTTTATGTTTTAGGGTTTCCTCCGTCCTCTTAGTGGCAATTATAACGTCAGGAATATCCATTCCCTTGGTTTGTGAGGGTGAGAGAGTGTATTCCGTAGCTCGGGTTCTCTACGGGTGGCCAAGTTGGTAAGCGGGATCGAACCCTGTTCTTATTTGGATTTCAGCATGAGTCTCCTATAAGCTAGAAGTTGGAAGTGGGCTTACTAAGTTACTACATTTCGTACATTTCGTATCTGACGGGTTTTATAGGCCAGACCCCTGCTCCCTTCTATCTCTGGTTATAGCCTGCACTTTAGCACACGCCTCTTGCTTGTAAGAAAGGGAAGAGCCAGGGGCGACAAACTTAGCTCAGAGGTTGATTTCGGTCCGGTCGTAGGCTTGATTGGTAACCCAGCGCCTGCCGTGGAAACTCTGGTGAATTCAATAGGTTGAATTAGTTAGGGAGGATTCACTCCATAGATTAGCAGTAGTTCTTGACCGATTCACAGGCTGTTTTCGGCCGTAAGCAATATTGGGTAACAAACAAGGAGAGAGATAGCATGGTATTGGTATTAGACTTTGGTTCCGGTTCTGCCAGACTTATAAGCGATACTGGCTAATGCTGCCAAGATAACTCCGGGTTAAATTGTGAGGTCCCCGACCTCGGTTCGCTTTGTTTTAATACTAATGGTGTTGGTGTTGAAAAAAATAATAATAATAAAAAATTGCACACTACCTACAGATAGCTCTGGTAGAACCGGGACTTTCGGAAAAAGGAAGGACCGGTCATCGGGTGAAAGCGGACCCCAAAAAGAAGTGAGGGTATGTGAACTGCAAAAGGGCCCTCAGGCCCAGGCGTTGAGGCCCCTCTTCTCAAAACAGGGAGGTCAGGCACAACGAAACAGGTGTTTTGCAAGAGGCCACTTCAGCGATTTTCTGTAGTCAGAGGAACCTGCAAAAAAAATCTGAAATTCTGAAAATCCATAGATGAGGTCATGCTCTTTCCAGGAAAAATATTATAACATTTTGAGAAAATCATTTAGACCGCAAAATAATCGTCGCACCGGGACTTTCGGAAAAAGGAAGGACCGGTCATCGGGTGAAAGCGGACCCCAAAAGGAAGTGGGGGGCATTGGACTGGTCCTAAGTGAAAGCGGACCCCAAAAAGAAGTGAGGGTATGTGAACTGCAAAAAGGCCCTCAGGCCCAGGCGTTCAGGCCCGTCTTCTCAAAACAGGGAGGTCAGGCACAACGAAACAGGTGTTTTGCAAGAGGCCACTTCAGCGATTTTCTGTAGTCAGAGGAACCTGCAAAGAAAATCTGAAATTTTGAAAATCCATAGACGAGGTCATGCTCTTTCAAGGAAAAATATTATAACATTTTGAGATAATCATTTAGACCGCAAAATAATCATCGCACCGCTTTGGCACATTTTCCATTTTTGCCGCTCAGCCATGTGTGCACCAACTAATAAAGTACTCCAAATTCAGTGAGTTTTCCCACACAAAAGAATGCGTGAAAAAACCTGAAATTTGAATACTTGTAGATTTTGTCGTGATCTTTCCAGGAAAAACCCTAAATAAATTTTAAAAAATTATTCCAACCATTAAACAGATCACGGCCGCAATTTGATTCATATTTCAATTTTGCCTCTCTCTCTCTCTCTCTCTCTCTCTCTCTCTCTCTCTCTCTCTCTGTCTCTCGGTGCGAATACCCTTACAAGGGTATCCGCCCTGTTTGTCTTGCGAGTGACAGAAAATAAGTTTAGTTTAAAATTCGAGTATACCGTGTGAGGACGCGACTGTGTTTTGACTAGAGTAGAGAGTGTGTGGACGTGCAGATTTTAGGCGCATGTGATCTCTGTCTTATTGATGAACGTAGAGCCAACGTGGTGCCGGCCAGGTTTTTATTGATTCATGTACATACAAGGAACGAGTCGTCACAGGATGGGACAGGCCCACAGCGCCGCCCCCACCATTTCAAGTTTAATTGGCGGTTGAAATTTGAAATCGGTGACCATGCCGACGTGGTGTGTCCCGCCAGGCAGGGTACATGTAAATGGGACAGGCCCCTTCGGGGATATGTAAGATGAAGGGAGCCGCAGACCAAGTTGGCATCTTCCAGCCAGTTTCCTCCAGTGTATCGAGTCTGGAAATTGACTTCGCAGACAAACGATATCGTTTGCCGCCGTCCTGTGGGCTCCCACCCTTAAAAACACAGCACAAGGAAAATTTCACCCATACCACGGTGAATCCCTTCCCGGGACTTGTACGCACCGCCCGTCACACTATGGGAGCTGACCATGCCCGAAGTCGTTACTCTAACCTTCCAGTTCCGAGAGGGGGATGCTGAAGGCAGGGCTAATGACTGGAGTGAAGTCATAACAAGTTAGCCATACTGAAAGGTGCAGCTGGATCACCTCCTGCCTCTGACCAGTTCACCTACTTTCACTACACAGCAGCACGACCAGTAAGGTCGGGGAAGTAGAAACAGCATTTTTTACTCAATTTCGTCGTCCTCAGTCCACGCATACATTCCTCAGATATTTTCTTCTGCGATAATCCGCTATTGAGGACCAAGTTAATAGGAAAGTTACAAAACCTCCCCCCGACGAACCTTCGTATTTGTTTCCCCCCACCCAGGGCAATGAGTGCCGCAGGAGCCAAAACGACTTTTGGCATCATTTTTGCACTCTGCAAAACACTTCCCGCCATTATTGCACGAACACATTTTGAAACCAGCAGCACTTTTTGCCCCCAGCTGCAGGGAAACAGATACGAAGGTTTCTTTGCAGTGAGGTCTTACAACTTTTCCCGGCTTAGAGAGGGGACCTATTCACTCTGTGTAGATTGACTGATCGCAGAAACCCTTGAACTTTTGGTGATCATGCTTTTCCCCTGTAGTGAAAGGTGTGAGGAACAAGCCCTCAAGGGGCCCTATCAGACATCACATTGTTCTGGGCTAAGGCCCCCAGCAAGCCAAGTGCCCGCCCTAAGTGAAGGCAGGCCTGAATATTCGTCAAAGGCAAAATTCGACATTTCCATATGTGGGTATTCAGGCTCTCGCAGCGCGCCAGTTGGTTGGAAAGACGCGTGAGCCTCACATTGCTGCGTCATACAGTTGGCCCAGGCCTTGACTGGCAAAAGCAGTAGTGCCAACGCACCTGCCTGGGAGCCCTGCACAGATGCAGCAAACAGCCCAAGTCCAGACACTCAGGCCGTGCCTAACTGCAAAGGGCCCAGGCCCTCAACTGTAGTCTCGGGCCTGGGACAGGGTCTGGGACCCAACCGGAAGCTACTGGAAGCTTCCAGCCAGGCCACACGCAGCATCCAGGAGGCTGCCACTTCCACAAAAGGAAGGAAGCAGCCCAGGCCAGGCATTCTGGCGCGATGGCAATGCAGAAGTGCTGCTGCGCTCTCGCTTGATGCTGTGCTGCTGCCAAGGGCGCTGACGGGGCGCGAGAGGTGAAGTGGGGCGCTGCAAGGCAGCGGGGCGCAGGCAGCCATAGCCGAGCTGCTGGGCGCCGGGGGGGTACAGCGGATGATCAGGTGGTCTTCAGGGAAGGAGGAGCTGTGTGGGGTAATCAAGGTCTGATTGAGGGTGACGAGCTACGTACCTGGTACATGAAGAGAGGTCAGCGATGGTGTTGGCAGTCATGTACATTGGTCTTTGTGAGTCGAAGTGATCCTGTTGCGTGAACCAGCTGTAGGTAGGATAGTCTGGTAGAGTACGCTGGGCGCTGAACGCCAGACAGAGCAGAGCGACTTTGGATACTGTGTCGGTGTGGCCTACGGCTTGAACATTGGCTCATTACTTCATTGTATTGCTCTATACATGGATGGTTTTCTCGGTGCATTTGTACTCTCTGCTTGGGACACGACTACTTGGTCAGCTGTGTGATTTCGCAACTTGGTTTTATGTATATCACTCACACTCATATTCCTTGCAAAGGCTAAGCAATTCAGCACGAACGAACAGCAATTCAGCACGAATGAACAGCAGAGCCTATCGTTTGGACACATGCATCACACAGAAGAAGGGGGAAGAGATTAGACGAACGTGAGATAGTAACCCTGAGCGCATCCGCTTAAATTATATTTTTCGTGAGATAGTAAACCTGAGCACAACGGCTGTACAAATTGTTTACAATGTAGAGCCAACACGACGATGATATAAGGTAGATGACGCCGCAGGGATGCCACCATACTCAATAGTGTCCGCTGGCGAAACACACCCTATACGTGTTCAGCTCCTCAGGGGAATGCGCAGGGTAGTTCTTCACCTGATTTTCTGTTTCTCATGTCAGCATTCTCACTTCTGATATCTCCAGCTGTTTTAACAAACAGCCTTCTTCAACTTGATGAACTCGGAAGAAACCCTTGAGGTTTTGCTAATCATGTTTTTCACCTTTTTTTTCCCTTACTCATGTCAGCATTCTCACTTCTTTAGCCTTAGTCACCTTTTTTTTGAGGGAATGCGCAGGGTATATATACCAACAACGCTCACCCCGACTCACGGTTTACCCGAGGTCGACGAAACGGATATGCCCACCGCATCTCTCTCCTAACCTACATTTAGCCTTAGTCAGCCCCGGGGGTCACATCCTCACGACTTCACTTCGGTATCTATTCCAAACCTCTTCCCACGAAGAGAGCGAGAACGTAAGCATCCAGGGAACTGAGACAGGCAGAGCTTGCCCTCGCTAACCTATCCCAGCGAGGTCCTGAAAGCGATTCAGCAATTGCTTGACACTTTCATCTCTTGTCAAAACGAGAACATGAACGTGGCTCGAAGACATAAGTGAACATTCGTTGCATGCCATCAACAATGCTCACCTCGACTCATGGTTTACCCAAGGTATTTATGAAATGAATAATCCCACCGCATCCCTCTTCTAAGCTACGTTCAGCCTTCGTTAGCTCCGCTCACATCCTCACATCCTTACAACATCTGAAAAAGAGAGAAAAACAAAGAGCACAGCAGAAAGACTCTAGATACGACAAACCTGCAATTAACTTGATGAAAATTACATGAATAATAAATTAAACACACAACGGATTACCAACGAAGACAGCGAGAACGTGAGCGTCCTGAGAACTGAGACATGCGGAGCTTGTACGCACACTGATCTATCGAGCGTGTTTCTGAAAGCCGTTTAGGCATGGCTTGTGTCTTTCATCTCTTGCCACGAAGAGAACACGAAGGCGAACACAAGCAGTCCCCTTCCCCCCCCCACCACCCCTCTGCGCGCCCTCACCTCGCGTGGATGATAGTTCATCTTTCAGAAACCGACATCCACATCACGAAGAGCGTAGACGTCGCGTCGTAGCGTCTGTTCTTTTGACTTGACACCTCGTGTTGTGCTCCATGATTAATCAATCTTTTCGACCTCGACTGCATCGCTCTCTTCTACGATTGGTGTGCACTGTGCTCCCTCTTTTTCTTTTGCCGTCACGTGCGTGGGGTTCCGTGTTGGTCTGTATCACCTGTATGGTGGACTGCACTCACAACATCACGACGAGCGTACGACGGCAAGATATATACCCCTTGTCAGCGTGTGTAAGATACTTTATACCCATTTCAGCTTAACAGTTGCTTCAAAAAAGCGCTAGCGTAAGTTTGAAGGACGTTTCGGAGCCCAGGTGCCGTCTACGAAAAAGCCCAAAAGGCATAGTTCCGGCTGATAGAACAAAAAGCGAAGGCCGGTCTACTTTCTTTTCTTATCACACGATAGGAGTGTGCAAGCGCATACCACTCACCTGCCTACTTCTCGTCACGACTCTGTTCACCTCCCGGCCTGTCAACGCGTGCATCCATCACAACCGTTCTAATTAGCGTCTGGCGTCGTACAACACGCGCGCGGACGGCAAAAGAAGAGTCGGGTCCTTCGTGACATCCGTTAAAATTGGAACGATGCAGTTTTTTTTTCTTTTTCTTTTTTTTTAAATCGAGAAATGATCCTGAATAAAAATAAGAAAAAATAGAGTCGGCCAAACGGCTCGGCCGCTACTGGCTCCTCATCCTCCCCTCACGGCACAATGTCCCGACTCCCCTGAACTTCGTTAACTTCGGCCGGGAGTTGGGACCGTAAGGGGATACGGTCCCAACCCCCCGCCAAACTACAGTAAGTTCGGAGTTGGGAGAACAGCCGTGTGCGAGTACGCGACGCATCGAATCTGCCTTTTCTTTTTTCGTTTTTTTTTTTTTTTTTGGTAGAATCTGCCTATTTGATTAGGTCGCTGGCGTCCTTTCACTTGTTAGAAGACAGAATAATCATCACGCTGCACGTTTACTTACGTCATGAGCGTCTTTTGGTCCATGAGAATGCAGCATTGACGAACGTGCTAGCCACGCTGCGCGAGCGAGCGAATCATGTCTCGCCGCCACGTTGCAATCTGTAATATTTCTGATTCTGCATCATCCCGGTTTATCTTCCTGTTCTTCTGCCACCTTCACATAAAAAAATCCATGCCTGTGAGTAAAGTCTTCACAAAAAGAAAATCCCTGCGTCTGTGCGGGATGAGGTAACCGAAGGCATGAACACAGGGAGGCGAGAATTGGTTGGTTTCCCGTGGGCCAGAAGAGCAAATGCACGATTTCTGTATACACCAATGGTCTCGGGGTGCGAAAGAGAGGCAGTGCAGCAGTCGAGAAATGCACTTAGACACACGTCCAAGGTGAGACGTTACTCTTTATTTATCGTCCCTCGTATAAAGTTTCTAAATCAAGACGAGGCGTGTGTCCAAGTCTAAGTGCATAGCTAGATACGCACTTGCGCGTGTGTCTAGCAATCGGAATAGGGACGGAGTGCAGTCTAAATATAACCCCTTCACTGCTTGACTTGCGCACCTACCTCTTCTCCCCTTAACTAAAAACGCCTGTGGTGACTCACGTCCGTATCCCGTAAAATATGGAGGTCTCGTGACACATAAGGAACGCAAAAACGGAAGCAGACGAATAACGAGCTTGTGCCGGACAACGAACCTCGGCAAAACTCTGCTCAAGCATTACACTCGTATCTATATCACCCTTATCCTCCTTCCCTTTCACTGAATTGGCCCCATAATAGCCCTCCGCCCCCCCCGTCTTCCAGCTTACCGCTCCACTCTCTACATTATCATTGCCAGTGATGCACAGCATGCACATGCAGAACGTCTTTGGAATCCTTACCTTAGTTCGCAAATGCCTAGTCCTCGCTAGTCGTAGTACACGCAAATGCCTAGTCCTCGCTAGTCGTAGTACACAAAAGTCTTTGCTTAAGGGTTGGCTCTCGACTTGTGGCTGGCTCCTCGGTATCCCATAAATCGACAATACGGTCTCCTCCCTGCCTGCAATTCTTGGGCCTACCAGCCTGCAATTCTTGGGGTAATAAGCGACAGACTAACCGGAGAACGACGACCCCTATCGTTCAGAAATAAACACCTTCCATTTCCATTTTCCAATACCTCTTTTAAGCCCGAACAAACGACCACACCATACCTTCCACTGTCCTTTCCACGCGCGCTCTCCCCTTAGTAACGCTCAGCGTCAGTCACAGAAAACTCGACACCGAACCTCCTCGCGGCCTCTACAGCTGGCTGTATATTCATACATGAGAGCAAGATGGAGCTAGCTGTGCACTTGCTCCCACCTTTACGCTTAACGCCTAGTGAGTGAAGCCACCACCCTTTACGCTGAAAGCCTAGTGAGTGAAGCCAACCACGAGATAATCAAATACACCAGCAGACCTATTCGGGAAACGGACGGCCGAGACAGGCCGGACTTGGATAACATTGATAGACACCACAGAAACGCTGCAGAACACTTCCTACGGGACAACAACACCCAACGGCTAAGGCATTCCGTATAAAGATGATACCCAACGCCCAGGGCGCCCGACTCCAATCAGTCTCCATTCACTTTCGGATTTGCATGGAACCTAGTCCTCGATGTCGACGCCGATCTGTGCAACAAGGACAAAAGACAGATGAGAGTAGAGCTCTCGCGGCCGTCCCTTTTTCCAAGCTCGCACTCAAATCGCACGCGGAGGAGTTCGACGCGTAGTAAATGCAGGAAAAAAAAAAAAAGGAAAAAAAAAAAAGAAGTGTCTTTCTTTCCAAGCTCGCACTCAAATCGCACGCGGACGAGTTCGAGGCGTAGTTAAATGCAGGAAATTGAAAAATAAAGAAAAAATAGAAGTCGAAAGACAATGAACAAATCCATAAATCGTCAGGGAAAACCCATATCTAGCCTGTATTAACGTCACAAGATATAGATATTGGAAACAGCACCAGCCAAACCCATACCTAGCGCCTGTTGTAGCGTCGCAAGATATATAGATACTCGAAACAGCGCCATCTTCCGCATGAATACATGCGTTACATAAAAGCAGCTCAAATTGTCCATACGCATCGCAATGCCTACGACGAAACTCTTCAAGGTTAGTTTACGGCTCCGACCGAGGGTCGACAGATAGCTTTATAAGCTCAACACGGGGAAACAACGGGCTTCGTTTCTCGGAAAAAAAGAGGACAAACAAAGGCCGATTGCGTAGCCTGCAGAAAACCTGCCGGAAGTCCGAGGATTAAGAGAAGCATTACAGGCATTCAACAATTCGAAACGCACGGAAATTGATAACCGGGCGCGCGCGTCTGCAACTGTCAAACCTTTAACAAAAAAGACGAGCACGGCGGGTCGTTCTCTGGAAAACAAAAGAGAAGAAAAACATGGCATTCCGAATGCATACAGAGATACCACAGGGCGGGAGGGAGACCGCACCGGACAGATGATTGTACAAGATTTTAGAGAGTCGTGACAACGTTGCGAAGGTAAAAAAAAAAAGACCGTCCCGCGAGAGACGCGTAGCCTCGGAAAACCTGCCGAACGACCGAGAACGGGAGCAGCACTCATGACATTCAATTCAGACTGGACGGAAATTGATAGACAAGCAGGCGCGTCTACAACTGAAACCTTTTAATAAAAAAGACATGCATAAAAAAGCAGAGAAGTGTTGTGTCGGAGGAGCTCAAGCCTACAGACATGCGAACAACCACGAATGAATGACAGCAGTACTGATATGCACATGTAAAGACGAGCAATTCATAGGGACCAATGCTGATATAAATCACCAAAGACGTGAACGAAGAAATCCTCATACTTACCTCTTTCTCACTTATACCTCACTCTGTGATATGCTCAAGTCCCTCGATGTTCTCCGCTCTTCATTGTACGTCTTCTTACTATTTTGTTAGATTTGAAACACGCACTAACACACTTCCGCATCTCTTGCGCTACCAGAAACAATAGGGAAAAAAAAAGAAAACCTTCCGCTGGGAGAGAAAATGTCAAGCCATCGATAACAATCACACACGATACGTGTTGGCGAGATTGAAGACGACTGACCTCATTTGTTTGACACTCGTACAGGACGCAAGAGTTGGGCAAGACAAGAGTGAGAAGTGACCAAGTCTTCGCAGAACTGACTTAATCCGCTATTGGTTGGTGTAGGGCCCTCATTCCATACTCGCGACGTGCACAGAAAAGACACAAGAACAATATGGCGACGTAACTTTCCGTGTTCTAGCGGACGATTCATGCTCATTTTGCACATAGGCGACTAGTGAGGCGAGGCCCTTACTCCGAATTTTGAGCTTGGCACAAAAGAGAGTAGCAGAAAAACTATGCATTATCACGACATCAACTCCAAAAAAGAATTCGCAAAATTCTGAGACATTAGAAAAGACAAATCATGTTCTCCACTCGTCCTCTCGGGGGGGGGGAATGGAGGAATAAATTAGTAAAAAGAACAGCCGCAAAGAAACATAGACATTAGCAAAAAAGGGCATCCCACGCCGCATGCAGCAGACTCAGGCGCATGCCAACAGCCGTGGCACTAGGGATATGATGAAAAGGGAGATATATGAGAGAACATGTTTTAAAGGAAAAAAAAAATATGGGAGAAAGAAATTTAGGAAGAAAAGAGAGAGATAGAAAGAAAGAAAAAGACTGTCAAAATGCAACACTTCCGCGGAAGAAGGTCAACCGTGTAACTGACATAGGTTCTTCTCCTTCCCTTGTTTAATTTCCTCACAGAGACGACGACGACGACGATGACGATGATGATGACGACGACGACGTCGACGATGATAATTTGGTAAATATCAACTTGTATGAGTGATTTGCATTCTTCTAAGAATGCAAGAGAACGTACGTACCCCTGCGAGCCCCTTATTGCGGCAGAAACTTGAAGCAAGTCTCCTGTTCAAAAGAATTAATTTTTCATCTTGTCCAGCAGCAGCAGCAGCAGCAGGATCCAACGATAAATATGTAGCGTAGCAAACCGTACCATCCACCCACAACACCACAACGCAACTGAGGCGTGCTAATAGAATAGAAAAGAATAGAAGGGAAAACTAAGACGCGCGAAGAAAGGAACCCCGCAAAGAATGGATGAGGGTGAGCACTCAGAATAGGGCAAGAAACGGAGAGGATACGGAACAAAAGTACAATCTCTCTCTCTCTCTCTCTCTCTCTCTCTCTCTCTCTCTCTCTCTCTCTCTCTCTCTCTCTCATACACACTCTTCACCCCCTGTCTTCTCCCCCAATTCACTTCACATGTGCTATTTCTAACCTTCTTTCATTATCGCATCCTACCCCGACGCCCTTGATTTCCCTTCCCGATTCCCTTGATCTCTCCGCTCACTTGTCCGCCATGCCATCTCACCCTTCTCTATCTCTATCGTTCATTGCCTAAGTTACAATAAAGACGGAGGCGATCATGCAAGTCACCACCGCTGCAATCACAGATCCAAAGCCAACACCGAGAGAACGTGCGCTATTCGGGTTCGAGGACGGGGCCGGGGCCGTGTTCCCTGCGCCCAGTGCCTTTGTTCCCTTATTCATGGCGGTACCCTGCTGTAGAGGTGTCTCGGGTCCTTCTTCGGGACCAGCTGGCGCGCTAGGAGGCCCCATTGGTTTGGAAACTTCTGGCAAATCTTCCTGCAACACTCGGGCAGCGGTATCCACCGCGACTGCCGCTGCTACGTTTTCCTCGTAACAGCGCAAAACTTGGTCGTTATTACTCAAGCCGCTAGCGGCAAACGCGTCCAGGAAAGCTCCTGCGCATGAGTCAATGGCGTTCAAGACCCCCGCATATGGCGTGACCATCCGGTAAAGAGTCGTACAGCAAAGAGACACGTCCGCCACATCAGTGTTACAAGCCGCCTCTACCGACATAAGGTTCACCTGTCTGAAATCCACTGGACAATCTCTCGCCGCAACACCTTGTTGCYCCAGCGCATGCCGCAACGCATCGGCGCCCTGTACCGCCGCAACCACCAAGAAAAGGGCCACCAGCAACCTTGCCGACATGGCAGACTTCATCGTCACCATCTCCGAGTCTCCTAGATGTGCAAACCAGTGATGGATGAACGGGTTACGACAACAAACCACAACCACTTACCAAACGCGCTGCCGCTTTCTATTTACCTGCGATTGGAGTGCCGCACTGCGCGCGCGCGCACGCACCAGTTAACTGGCTTTCCGCCGAGGAACGAGGAAAGCTTCAGCGTGTTCGCGCCGCCGCTGGCTACGTCCAGCGCAGAAAGCTGAGACGCCCCTTCGAGAGGGCAAAAGGAAGGGGAGAAAGAGAGGGAGAGAGAGCGTGCCGGCTAAACCGGACCTTCCCCGCTCCGTTCCCTCTTACCGATGCCACCACGCTCGCTCGGCAATTTAAGTGCCCGCCGCGCGGCACCGCACCGCACCGCGAAGGAACAAATGCGGAAGGGCACGTGAACGGCAGCGGGTGCCACGAAGAAAGAGACGAGAGAGAGACGAGGGAGAGGGGCAAGAGGCGACTGAAACAACCGCGGCAAGGTTGGCCGCACGAGGAGGGAGAGCACGCGTTGGTGGTCCTGTACGTCGAGGGCGGCGGCTCCGTATCCAGAGTATCTGCCGCCTCCAAAGCCAGTCAAATACGTAGGACTCGGTTCAGCCTGGAGAACGTCGACGACGACAAGACACGACACGGCGGGTGTTCGTGCCTACCAGTAGTGCCGTCACTCAGCCCGCGCAAACGCTCGCTCCCTCCTCTTCTCTCCCCTCTAGCTTGTGTTCGACCCTTTCTGCGTGTGACGCTGCCTTTCCTCCCCCGCCAGGAAGGCAGCGAGCTATCGGCAACCAAAACCTCTTCCAGAGTCACCCGCCGAGCATAGCTCGCCCTCGCTTACGTGCTTGTTCTTCGCCCTGCAAAATCGGGAATTTCAGTACGCGATGCACCACCTATCGCGCGGTTGTCTTTGCTCACATCCCTCACCTCGCAACGGTTGAGATGCGATGATCGGCGCAGCCAGCGAGCTTGCGTTGTTGCCGTAGCTCCCTCCTACGTGCTCCCTAAGCAAACGCTCCGGCTGAGAGAACACCTCGCCTCCTCCAATGCCTCCCTCTCGTCGCTGTCAACCCGCTGGCAGGCATTGACCCTCCGGGCCACACTGACAAGGGCGGGCTGGTTCGCTGGCTCGCTAGCTCGCTGGTTGGCTAGCTGTTCGAGACCTTTCCCGGCCACCCAGCTAAGGCCGGCCCGCACCCGATCACACACGCACTAAGGCCGTTCGTTATCCGCCAGTCTTTTTCTTCAGCCCGATTCAGTTCCCCGGCTTCCCTTCGCCTGAGGAAAGCTCGGGAACGCAGGCGAAGGCTTCGTATGTAGAACTGATACTCATCAGGGCAGGAGTTCAAACCCATTTGCAGGCTCATCGGTGATCACCACTGCCATGCAGCAGCTGATCCGCAGCTGTCCTACGTGCACGTATCTGGCCGCAATTTCCGAACAGGTGCTCCAGGGGTTGTGCTCTGAACTCCAACCACGCAGTCAGCTTGGCTACCTCATTTCGGGCCGTCAGATCTCCCTGCAAATTCGTAGAGGCGCGGTGGACGTGATCCAGTCACTTGGGCATTGCCGCCTGCCTTCGTTGTTGCCGGCCTGCCCTCCGTTTTTCCATCATCGGCCGAAAAGCCGACCGTTTATTTCCTTTACGGAATCCGAAACCGCTGCGCTATGATCCACACCGTTGAAATGTACTCCTCGGACGTGACTCATTGGTGCATCGCCGTCCGGCTCGGATCTTGCCGCCCTACTCTCCTCCCGCCTATTCTCGGCCGAAAAGATGACCGTTTGTTTCCTTACAGTAGCGCAATCCGAAACCGCTGCCCAATGAGCTGATCTTCGATGTTCAGAGCACTGTGAGACAGCCCCGCTGGGCCCCACGTCTTCTCTCTGTGGCTCCAATTTCTGCACCCACTCATACACACAAGTCATAACCACTGCTCTCGCAGCGCAAGATCGACGATCGACCCCGGCATAGACTGTGGGTGCCAACGCTGCATGGTCTGGGGGCGGGCCATCGGGGCTGTATCGGAATCGGAATGCTGTGGACGTGATTGTGGCCGGAAGCTATGCGGAAAAAAAAAAGAAAACACCCATTCATGACTGCGCGGGGAAAATTACGATCTGTATTTTGGCAGCGTAGAGAGGGAGCCCCGAGAGCGCGGCGCGTTGGTAATTAGGCAATTCTGTTAGGCCGTTGTGTGTCGAGCCTGTGATTGAATTGATTGAATAGTGTTGTGTGTTTGAAGCGCCTATACGGGATCGCGAGGACTGCCAGGAAATGCAAGGATTTGGTAGATGGCATGATGGTCGTCTATCGTTTGTCCTAGAAAAGGTAGCATTGAGTCGGTGAATAATATAAGGCCTGGACCCCACAGGAATTCCACTGGAAAAGACGTCTGCCCAAAAAATACGGTGGAAAAATTCTGGAAACGACCCCACCACGGACCACCGCAGAGTAAGTTTGCCGCAAAATGACTTCAAAGTTGTCCATAATAGGAAACATCCCTCCCCACCGTCCCGTAGAAAAAAGTGGTGGTTTGTCCAAGTGGTCCTCTGACACCGCACGGCGGTAGGTAGCGGTAGGTAGGCGACACCACTGTGTTCCAGGACCAGCACAAGGCCCGTGGGAGGACAACTTCTCGCCCAGCTGGGGGAGGAGACCTTGGAAACTTTCAAGATACCGCCCCCCTCCACACTCTACACTCGGCACAAAATCGCGGCGAGAATCCCTCCCGCAGCACTTTTCCAGCCCGGAAACTATGTGAAAACGGATTTCAGTCCTCTTCCAGGCCAAAAAATGCGGGCTGTGGGGTCCCAGGAAACAGTTCTGCAGAAAAAATTGTAACTTTCCAGGACCTCTTCAGCGCGTTGTGAGGTCCCGAAAACAGTTCTGCAGCGAAGTTTTTCCATTCCGCATTCCTGTGGGGTCCAGGCCTAAGCTGCATTGGCATTGTCGTTGGCTTTCGGTCTGACGTGAAACTGAAAGCAAAAATCAAAGTGCGATGCAGAGGGCTAGCTCAGGCCTGGACCCCACAGCAATGCGGACTGGGAAAACTTTGCTGTGGAACAATTCCAGCACCCCTCAAGCCTCCGTGGAGTCCTTGGAAGGCCCTTTTTTTTTCCAAGAATGCTCTTCCGGGAAGAAGGGGAATTTCCGTTTTCACATTGTTTCCAACCTGGAAAAGCACCGCGGGAGCAATTATAGCTGCAATTTTGTGCAGAGTGCAGAGGGTGGGGGGGGGGAACGTCTTGAAGGTTTTCAAGGTCGCGGAGAACGCCCGGACTTCCATATGTACGCACCTGCTTCATCATGCATTCCTGGAACACGCTGCTGCGGGCCTCCATGTCACCCACCCCGGGACCGTCGCCAAAGGGGGTTGTCCCATGTGCGACGTGCCAGAAACACGCAGGTCGTGGCCCGATTTCGAAAACTCGAATTCGAATAGCGGGGCTGAGCAGCGTATCGTCGGCGTCAACGTGCAGTAGACGTAAGGCTGCGCAAGCAATCGGTTTTCAGGACGACGGCCAGCTACGCTACATTCGCGCACATGCACGGTGATCGGCCATATCCGAAGGTACTCGAAACACTTTCCCATGTTCAGAGTGGGGAACCTCCATCGTCGAGGTGCGGGTTGGACCACACTTGGTGACCGTGCACATGGTTTGCCAATTCCTGCATGTGGTGAGGCTGTCCGGCGGCAGGTCCCTGAGCTGTGCTGCTGCAGGTGCAGAAAGCACAGTCGGGAGATGTCTGGACTCCCTTCTCGGACAATGGTGTGGTCACGCAGCTGCACCTGAAGTCGGATCCACGCTGTGCGTTGCCCGTTCGTCCTCCACATCGAGCACTTGGAGAACATGCTCACAGCCAGGTGCCGACATTGCACCTGCCGTGCCCAGAATTTCTTGTGGGTAACGATTCGTGCAAATAACGTCCGGGAACAGGAGGGGGGAGACGTGCGGAGGGACCATGCAGAGGCACGCATGAAGGTGGCACTTGTGTCGTGTCCCTTTCAACATCCTCTCCGCTGCGTGTGTTGCATGTGTTCGCATGGAGTGCACCATGACAGGAGCTTGTCGATGGTTGTGGGTGGAGATCACCGCAGGCATTGTACGAGTTTCATTGGATTGCTCGTTTGGACATTCGTAGTGGTTGTGGGGCTTGTCATTGCATTGTTGGTGGTCGCCGTCGTCTGCGCAGCTGCATTTGTTATCATTGTCCTATCCACACGTGCATAAACTGTACCACGGAGCACTCGTTGAAGTGACAATGTGGGGTGTGCAGTGGCAGGGATGGACGGCCGCACTTTCACTTTTGAGCTTTACAGCAATTTCGGAGGGTTGACGAACATGGACGTCGTAGACAATGTTGAGAAGCAGTTTGTAGTTGCAAGACACCGGGCAAGTCTGTCGGCATACGCATGGCAATACATGGTAGATCCTTCTTTGAACTCCGAAGCTGAATTACAGGGTGCTACGCAGACTTTGCACACCCGTGCTTCTTTCGCCATGCCTGTGCTGGTTTCATCATCCCTTGTCGGGTGGGGGATGTACCCCATGCCATCACATCATCGGTGCTTTGCAAGTGCTAGAAAATAAGTCTTGAATTGAAAATTGAGTACAACGTGCGAGTCGCGACTGTATTTTTTTTTACGTTGATTAAATGTTTGACTGAAAGCAGAGGGTGTGTGGGCGCGCATTTTTTAGGCATGTGTGATCTTTTCCTATTGATATTACGGGACCGCCACTCTTGCTAGGCAACTGTTTGGTTTCAATTAAATTAGGGTTGAGTGGTATTTTCCTTTGGTTGGTAAGTTTGACTTTGATGCGTGTGCTCTCGTGCAGAAGTTCGCTTTGTGGCAGTGCGGCCTTTGCATAGTAGAACGGAGTAAGCGGCGGGGTAAAAACATGGAACGAGCCTTCCCGCGGTAGATGCGGGAGTTCGATGGTCGTGAGGTTAGTCGGTAGACCAAGGTATGGCCCTGGTGTGTGTTAGTGGGCCCACTCGCCGTGTGACACCCGTTTATATGGGTGTGCACTAGTATTGAACCCAGCCTTGGGCCTAGCAAAGTTGGTTACGGTGTTGGACTTTCGCACAGCAGGTAGAGTGATAGAGACCAATGGGTGGTTGAGAAGGTTGAGGGTTTGACGAGGCTATCCCCTCGGTTTTGCCGCGGTCCCGACTGCGGGTCCGATCGAGAAGATAAGAGGGGAGTCACTGACTCTTTTCTCTTCACCCTGACTCTTTTCTCTTCACCCCTCCCTGATTTTCCCTTTTTCCATTTTATTTTTATTTATCTTGAGCTTTATTGATTTGGTCGAATTAAGTATCGATTCCCATTATGGAACACGGTGTTAAGCGTACGATCCCCGCAAGAGAGAGGGGACCTTCCCGGCCGCGTCACACAAGATTCGACATTACTTTAGTCGTAGAGCGTTGTCGCTCCGACCGAGTGCGCTAGCCATACTTGTCGCGAACCCCTACGACAAGATAGGACCACACGAGGTATCATTTATCTCCACCTGCGGGAGTTGTCACCATCCCTTAGGTGGGCGTATCCCCGCCGAGCTACCAGTCCACAATACGAAAGGTTTTACATGCAATCACATAGGTGGGCCAGCCGAGGGCGTTTTCTTGTACGTTGTAGTATAGGGGGTACGTGCGGTTCCACGCCTTTATCGGACCCGTATGCAAGTCGACGCACTGGGGGCTGAAATCCCAACCGCGACTCGTCGTCGGTCGACTAGGACGCATCCTTTTTACCACATGTTACACCACGCCAGAACAAAAACCAGATCAATCACACGAAACAAAAACACTCATAGTCCCTTTAGTATCCAACCCATAACCTTTTCATACATAAATCGATTAAGTATCGCTCACGCGTCTTAATATAAAATTGCGCGGATGCAAGGCTTTCCCATATCGACTAGTCATGCAAGCATTCGTAAGCAGTCGCGATGATGGCGTACTATGTAGTACCCATAATCGCGAGGTCCTCAATAGTCTCGAAGGTCCCATTCAACACTCAAGTGTCGGCTGACACGCGCCTTGAGGGGTTAATCTCTCGACGCTAGACAACCGCCAAGGCGGTTGAGAACCACACCCTCTTCTGCACCCTGCGGAGAGTGGGTGGTAAACAGGTTTCGGCCTGTGGTGGCAGTCAACCCTTATGGCCATGGAGACAAACTCTATTGTCCAGGGTCTGGAGAGAAGTCAAGGGGTTTGACTTTGATGGCTGCCACAAATACCAACGTTTAACTATAAGAGTTAACAAGCAAAATCACTCAGTAAATAAACACGCATCCCAACACCCATATTAATTCAGAACTCGAGATAAATAAAAAAAGGAAAATTTAACCCATCAAGTATGCAGATTACGCGACACATGATTGTCATTCTCACTGCCTCCAAAGTAAGAGTCGTATACCAAGCTCCAAAATACTAACCTGCATAAAACACAGACACATATGACAGCCACATTGTCATGCACTAATGTGGTCAACTTTACTGTTCCCTGTAACTCACACCATGCCTCACGCGCTCATGCCCCAACCATTGTCAAACTTTCCATTAAAAAAAAAAACATCAATTATTTATAATGACAATTAAAAGAAGTCTGGTTAAATCCTTCAAAGAAACATATCAAATCTCAAGGCTAAGGCATCAAGCTGAGGTATATGTGTAAGCAAAGTTGTGTCGTGAGTCGACGATCAATCAACCGACATGTTATCAAAGATAACAGAAAACGATCCTCGTAGGACTGAGCTGAACTAGTCAGATCTTGAATAAAAAACGGCCAAGAAGGACCTGTTACACAAAAGCAGGCCAAATCCCAAAGACTTGAACTTTAAGTGTACAGAGAATAAATCCTCATACCACATCTTACTCAAAATCTCATAAGACTTGATCTTAAATCAATCTCTCTGTTGGACCTTAAAAAATAATGGAAATTATGGCCGCATCTCCCTTATACAGGGTGGATTGCCAATAATTCTCCTACCAGAATATTATCTAACTCTTTAAACTAGAAAAAAATTGGCAGCACTTCCTGTAGGAAAAGTGTCTTTTCAGAATTTATACGAGATTAAATATAAAATTAAGAAATAACTCTGACTTCTCAAAGTCAAATTTTGTCCAACTAACCTGATTTAGTGAAAATTTGAACAACACCTCCCCTATAAAAGTAGGCTTCCCAGATTTTAACTAAGCCATATATAAACTCAGACAAAAGTTTAACTTTGAAAATCAAAATTTGACGAACTCCTTGATTTTGTAAAAATTTCGGCAGTGCTTCCAGTAGGAAAAGTAGTTATCCAAAATTTATACAGAAGCAAGTAAAATAAAAGATCCCAGAAAATGTGAAAACTTGATCTAAGTAAAATAAATTTAACTCAGAAAATGCAAGAATTGAACTAACTCCTATAGCTCAAGCACGCGACAAGCACTAACAGACACCCTACAATATAGAAAACAGACAAAGCTTGAACAAAAGACAAGTCATTGCTAGCAAGCACATCATGTCAACAACTCATTCAGCCAGTTTAAAAACAATGACTTGTTCACCCAAAATTTTTATTTTCTGCTTATCGTAATTTAAAAAGACATAAGTTTTGTATCTTATTCAGTTAATTTTTTTACTTTCCCAGTTGTACTCAGTCAAACCCCAGACAATCTGACTGACTTAGCAAGGCGACCGAATAAGTCAGAATGACCTCATCGCCATCCCCAGTTCGATGTCTTATGCAAACGAGCAAGGTGACCGGATCAGTCATGAGGACCTCATCTCCAGCCGCAGTTCAACGTCTTAAGCAAACAAGCTAGCCGACCAGATCAGTCAGGAGGACCTCATCTCTGACCCCGATTCAATGTATAAGGCAAACGAGCAAGGGGATCGGATCAGTCAGGCGGACCCCATCTCCATCCCCAGTTCAATATCTTAGGCAAACGAGCAAGGCGACCGGATCGGTCAGGAGGACCTCATCTCCAGCCCCAGCTCAATATCTTAGGCAAAACGGGCAAGGCGACCGGATCAGTCTGGAGGACCTTATTTTCAGCCCCAGTTCAATGTCTTAGGCAAAACGAGCAAGGCGATCGGATCAGTCTAAAGGACCTCATTTCCATCCCAGTTCAATGTCTTAAGCAAACGAGCAAGGCGACCGGATCAGTCTGGAGGACCTCATTTCCAACCCCAATTCAATGTCTTAGGCAAAACGAGCAAGGCGACCGGATCAGTCTAGAGAACCTCATTTCCAGCCCCAGTTCAATGTCTCAGGCAAAACGAGCAAGACGACCGGATCAGTTTGAGGGACCTCATTTCCAGCCCCAGTTCAAATCATCGAAAACAGGCATCGTGGATTTCATTTCAGACACATAAATTAGACAAACATAGTAAATTTCCTCTGATTCAGTTCAAGTTTTGAATTAAAGTCAAGGAAATATACAAAAGTCAAAACTCAGTCAAACTGAATGAAGGGTGTTATAGATAGGGGTGTACGGGATCCTAAAGGAGATCGCGTCAGCCTACCTCAAAGTTCACTGCCTCAAGGGTCCCGCCTTAACCCCGTCAGAGCTCCCGCAATCGGTGGGGCGAACCTCCCACAGAGGCCTTGGCACGGATCATGCGTTTCAATCTCGCATGTCGCCTTCCTCTCTGAACCAAAGGACCAGACTCAAAGCGAGAAGGGAAGAAGGAGAGAAGTTAAGACACTCAGATACGAAAGAGGTGCACTTAGACTCGCATGAGAGGGCTTTGATTCCTTCACTCGCCTGAGGGCCCCACAACGATGGTCAATATATGCAGTATGTTGGTCAACCCGCAACCAAAACGCAGTACGATCAGCAACTCTAACGAACCTCTAAGACACAGCGGTAACCCCGTTGAAGACTCTGATTACTTCCCTCGATTGCAACGCCGTTTCCCCTGGCCAAGCTGCCACTACTCAGTCTAAACTGTCGTTACTCAGTCTTGTACAAGTGCATTCAAATAGAGCACACACCCGTGCTCTATCCAAACCGCAGGCAGAACTCAGCGTAACTCAAATAGGAACTATGTATACAGCGATCGCACGCCGCCACAAGGTACCATAGTAGTACACTTGAAACAAGGTACCACGCTTTAGTACCGCACTACAGGGCTCAGCAACATAGTGCAGAACAATAGTAATATACAGGGTAAGCCAAACGCAAGCATAATGCCGAGGCAGCAGATGCCCAGCTAACGTGTGGTAAGTGCACAACGAATCTGCAGTCAAGCTATGTCGTGGAGCTCAATGGTCTGCTGTTTGAAGCCTTTCACAACAGTATCGGTGCACAATAGCAACACAGACTTGAAGCTCCATAGTTGCAATAATAGTCCGCCCCACAACATCCACGCACTGTCCGAGCATACCACAACAACAACCAAAAGACATCTGTAAACCCTGATTCCTTGGCCACTTCAAAGTAAACACGGACGTCAGTAATAACAACCAAACTATGTGCAGATGCCAGCCCCGTTGTCCACTGCCATGACCCGGTTCATCCCTTCACATCTCCAAGTAGACGGAGGTTGGCGGGTGATGCAGCTGCACAGGGCCTCCGCAATCAACAGTTCCCTGTAAGAGGCTGGCCAAAAAAATAGGTCCTCGTATAGCTGTTTAGCAGGTTGAGGGCAGGTTGAGGTCACGTTCGCCAATCAGAATCAATCTGCCAAATCACTCCACCAACTAAAACGACTATGCATCAATGCCACAGAACTAAGAAACAGTCCTTCATCAGTCATTCTGTTTCTGCACATGGTTTACTGATGTGCTGCAACTTACTGCAGACTTCGCAGCTTCGTGATCACGGCTGCAACTTGACCAGGTAAGCTTCCTTCCTGCTGTTGTGCTCCCCTCTCGCTGCTCACTCACCGTTCGAACTCAGGTATGCATCTTGAACCCTCTCGTTTTATCCCTCTTGTTTAGTCAACTCGGCCTCCTCCATTCCAATGCATTTGACCGCCTTATCGACCAGATTCGTACGGACCCAAACCCAACAATGCTGGAGACTTTGAAGCGGAGCAGCATGGCGACCACATAATAATTTAACTGAACATTTTGGCATCTCGTTTGATGAAAAATGCTATTAAGTCCAAAAGTCACGCCCTCTGTCATCGATTCGTGACTGTCGCCCTTCAGTTCCCCTACTACGTCGGCTCTGTCGACCTTCTCATTATCATTTTCGAGGGAGGCCGTTCCCGTGATTGCATATTCGCCGGCGCCAAAGGCAACCTTGTCGGTGTGAATGCTCGTGTAGTGTATTCTCCGTGCCGTCCACGAAGGAGCCAACCACGTCTCACAAATCATGCAGGTAACTCTTCACTCTCCTTCCTCTCTCTCTCTTTATGTATATGTATATATATATATATATATATATATATATATATATATACAGGGTTGCCGGCGTTCGGGACGGGCTGAACACCCGAACCCGAACGCCCGAACGTTTGGGACCCCCTCTCGACTCGTTCGGACGTTCGGCCGAACGCGGAACCAAAA
>BFEA01000357.1:1610150-1640659 GCA_003427395.1 Chara braunii | reverse complement strand
CTCACACACACACACACACACACACACCACTCTCTCTCTCTCTCTCTCACACACACACACACACACACCACTCTCTCTCTCTCTCTCTCTCTCTCTCTCACACACACACACACACACACACACAAGATCAGCAGCATCAACACACACTCCCATTTGCGCGTGCGGGCATGCAAGATCAGCGCAGCATCAACAAGCAATGTACATTCCGATACATACAAGATGGCATGACGTGGCACAAAGAGAAGATCTGATCTGATCGGGACTGACCCGACATCGATCTATCAATCAATCAATCAATCAATCAATCAATCAATCAATCAAATAAAGCAATCAATCAATCAATCAGTCAATCAATCAAACCCTTTTTTTTTTAATTTGTTTTGAAATTTTGCATCTTTATTTTTTTTAAACACCTCATTTCCCTGCAGAAAACAAAAATCCAATTCAAAAAAAAATACAGGTGTACTCAGGGACCATATATCTCATGATAAAAAATGGCAAAAAAAATTCCTGCTTTTCTTTATTTTATTTTTTTTAATTTTGTTGAAAATCATTTTAGTTTTTGATTTTTAAAAACTCTTAAACAAAGTCGGATTCGAAAAAAAAATATATAGGAGTGTAGGGTTTTTCAAGCCCTACACCCCCATATTTGTTTTATTTTTTTTTTACGTATTTTTAGGGGGAGAAAAAAAATATTGAAAAATCGGGCCGCGGACTGGGCCTCATTGGCCGCGGCCGCGATCGAGAATCTCGGCCGCAGCGGCCGAAATGCCCGCGGCCTAGGCCGCGGGTGTCACATAGCCGTGTGCGTCGCTTCCTCCGGCAAGGCTTCCCACTCAGACCCGGTTTCTTCTTCCTCCTCTTCTTCTTCGCTCAGCTCACCCTCGCTATATTCGCTATAGCTTCCCTCCTCCGATGTTTCCTCATCTTCGTCCTCTTCGTCGTCGTTGTCGATCACCACTTCCTCCTTCCTCGGATAAAAGGCGTGAGGGATGATATCGTACGGCTTCAGATATTCCTGCTGCGACGGCAGCATATCTTCGTCCCTGGGCTCCTCCAAGCACGCAGTCCACTGAAGGTACGGATCCAATGACCACTCGAGAACATGCGGAGCAGGACTGTCGTCACTTTGCGAATAGATGTTGGGCGAGAGATCATCCGCCAGCTGCACCATCGGCGCGATGAACTCCTGCGCAATCAACTGGCGGCGCCCCGGCTGTACCGATCCAAAGAGAAAGCCAAGGAGATCGCCCTCCACGTTAGTCCTCCAAGCCTGTATGATCAGCAGTTCCACACGCTCGATCCACGCAGGATGCTCGCTGGTCCGCGTCCACGTTACCCGCGTGCACGATCGGCGCGATGAGCTCTTGCGCAATCAACTGGCGGCGCCTCGGCTGTACCGATCCAAAGAGAAAGCCAAGGAGATCGCCCTCCACGTTAGTCCTCCAAGCCTATATGATCAGCAGTTCCACACGCTCGATCCAAGCAGGATGCTCGCTGGTCCGCGTCCACGTTACCCGTACTCGGGCCAAGCAGAAGGACAACTCGTTATAAGTTTCGTGGCACAGCCGCCAATGCCTAGGATTGATAAGAGGGACTGGAAGAGGCTCAAACGAGAAGGAAAGAGAAGGATGAAGATCGGACTGTCAGAAGGTGGGGAAAAGAGAGGGGAGACCGAAGATAGAGAGAGGAGCGAGAGGATAGGCGTGGTTCATTGGGGGCGTGGGAAAGGGACGAGGGTGAGGATCGCGACTGGCCGCTCGCGCGGAGAACGGCGGATGTCGCCAAGATCCGGTGCAAAGGTCGGAATCAGGTTGTGCCCAGGTCGGGCAAGGACGTGCTGCCACACGTTGGACACCTGCTCCGTCCACTCGCGCAACGAAGTCAAGATCGCGGTATGCCTCTGCGGATTAACCGAGCTGATGTCGCCGCTGAACGCCGCAACCGTGGTGACGTGGCTCGTTCTGGGAGCGGCTCGCCGATGAACTGCGATTACCTACGCAAATATTATGGCGTGAGGAGTCTGAGGACTCCCTTCGATTCGAAACGCGACGAGGACACACACACCCACGTTGCAGAAAAATTGCGCCAAACGCCGAAGATCCATATTGAGCCGAGGGTGACAAACTTGTCGAATCTCTGAAATGTGGCCACGTGGCTGCAACAACTGTTCGTCAAGAGCCCGCTCCGTGATGAAACTCATGGCGAGGTTGGAGAGGAGGACGAAGGACAAGAGGGAGAGAACGGAGAGAGAGTTAGATCGTCGTCGTTCTCCTCGCTTTCTGAGGAAGAAGAGGGAGGAAGATCAGAAGGAGGAAGAAGGCGGAGGTAGGAGGTATGTTGGACGATGGGGACAGAGCTATGGCTGGCACTAGCCTCATGCGCGATGCACACCATGTTGGCGTCGTTGGGTCTGAGCTCGACAACGCGAAAACAGCCCGAAAACTTGAGAGCGAGTTTCCGGTCGCGTGCACATTTACGTACCTGCACTAGGTCCCCTAATTTATATTGATGTTGGGGCCCAACATTTCCATTCCGAGCCTCGTAGCTACGGACCTGTCTACCGTGGGCTAGTTCGATCATCCTTTGCCTTTTTCGGGCTAGCTTCGAGACGGCTCGTTCCATTAATTCGGTGTACCTTTTGGCTTTGGCCTTGAGGGCTGTACGCGTGTCTCTACCCCCTACTTCGGCAATTTTCGAGTTACCCCGGTATATACGATCTCGGGCCACGGATGTGTGTCGTGTGCTGCTAAGTTTCTGCGAAGGGCAGTTTTAATCATACGGTTGGCATTTTCGGCCAACCCGTTCGACTGGGACACGTGGTGTGCCATATGTCGGAGCGTGACGCCCCTTCGCGCAAGCAGTTCTTCTACCTCACCCTTGAATTCAGACCCATTGTCGGTCAGAATCTCTTTCGTATCTGGATGGGTATAGAGGAACCGTTCGATGTACGTGGCTATTTCTGCGGCTTTTCGGGTCTTACAGGGATAGACTTCGATGTACTTGGAAAAATGGTCTATTAATACTAACAGGATAGAATATTCACAACAGTTTGGGCCAGGTGGCACATCGATATCTGTCGTGTCCATACTGACTCGCTGGAAAGGACGCTCTACTTCCGTTGGTACTATCGTGTTGGGTCCCCGTACTGGGGCGCGATCAGCGGCACAGATCAGACAGTTGGCGACAATGTATTTAACATCATCTCGTATATTGGACCAGAACCATCGGTTTTGGTCTATAGTTGCCTCTGTGACACATATCACGAAATGAGCGGCCATAATGACAGAACCATCGGTCCATACTGACAGAACCATCGGTCCATACTGACAGAACCATCGATATCTGTCGTGTCCATACTGACTCGCTGGAAAGGAGGCTCAACTTTTTTGTTGGTACTATCGTGTTGGGTCCCCGTATTGGGGCGTGATCAGCGGCACAGACCAGACAGTTGGCGACAATGTATTTAACATCATCTCGTATATCGGACCAGAACCATCGGATCCAATCATATCTCTGGAATGGATGGGGAACAAGTTAGCCCCGTTAGATCCGTCATTTCTTGCATCCGATCAGTTACATCACTTACCGGTGCTCCCGCCTCCTATTTAATCAAGGCGATGGTGACTCCTGTCATTAGTAGCGATCGGGGCGAAAAAACAGAAACATCCAAATACCGTTCCGTTTGCTGATAACGCGTTCGTAAGGAGAGAGCTCCTTCGTACAAGGTACGAGGGGGTTTCAAATCATCGGCCAGGTTAGATACTTGTAATATGGGTTCCCCGAGTAGGATTGAAGGACTAACTTCGGTTATCGGAGGCGCAAGTGCGCTGTCTCCTGAATCCACGTGGAAGCTTCGGGCAGTGTCGGGGCACACTTGGAATTCTTTGGGAATTTCGTGTTCGAAAAGTTCGACCAGGTGCTTCCATTCATCTTCGCTAGGCAGCTCTTCTTCGTATTCTTGTTCCCCGATTCCACTATCGAGGTCTAAGGAAGAACACTCCTCGGGATTAATGTGTCGAATCATCCCTATTTGGGCCGAGTTAGGGGTTCGTTTTATAGTTCGGGTGGAAATTCGCAAGGGAACAGTTTGAGGCTTTCACCCATCCTTGAGTGAGCACCAGTTGTTTCGAATCGAAATGCAGTCGTGCGCCCACCGCCATTGCCCAGGGTAGTCCTAACAATACAGAATAAAAACGCACATCTATCACGAGTGCATTAACGAGGACGTGTACTCGTCCGACTTTTTTAGCCACATTCTCAATAATGCCCACGATGTTTATTGCTTCCTCGTCGGCAGAGACATAATTGTCTTTGCAAGATTGAGGAAGAATGGCTCCGAGTCATCCTGTCTTTTTGACTATGTCTAATGATATGGCCACTGCAGAAGACCCTGTGCCGATAAGGGCGTTAAACGGCTTGCCCCAAACTTCACAATCGCATTCCACGCTCTTCCATAGTACCGGCCGAGCTCGTACGAAGTGATTTTTTTCTGCTAAAGAGATCGCTGCTATACGTGCGGCCTCAGGTTCGCCGGCTTCGGGTTCGGGCTGTGCAACTTCCTCGCTTCCTTCCTTCTTCTTCAACATTCGTTGTATGCGCTGATAGGTGAAATGCTTTTGATTTTTTTGACAGTGTTGCAAGAGTTTATCATTCGCAGCTTCGGATATGGTGAGCAAATGTCCCACTGGGATAGGAACGCGAATGTCTAATTGCTTGAGAGTTCTCAATACATCAATGTCTCCCATCCGAAACTGCGGACCAGGATTGGATTCGCGATCCACCCATTCGAGATCATCCGGGGCCGATCAGATCGCTCCGATCATGCCTGCGAGATGCAGATACTCAAGTGGATCGACCGCGTCAGCAGCGTCAGAGGAAGAAGCCCCTGATGTCGACGCCGTTGCCATCGAGGGGGAAGGCTGTTTTGGGACATATGTCACGAGCTCTCCTCCCTGGGCCGTATCCATCAAAGTGGCCACTTGTCCTTGATTCAGGGCCACAGGGGCTGCCGCAGGATGGGCTGACTACGCTTTGGCTATAGGCAGTCTCGAGCGAAATGTCCGGGCTATTTGCAGTTAAAACAATCGATCTTTCCTGCCGGGTTAGCTGGGTGAGGGAACTGAGGTGCGTACCCTGGTGCAGGCGGGGCAGGCAAGAGTGGAAATGTCGCGGGGGCAAGCCGAGCAGGGGCCGGGTTAGGCTTAATTAGCCTGCTCATTATCTATTTTATCCGCTCCATATGAGCAGCCTGCATTTGAATCAAGTTGCTCATCCATTCGGACTGCTTGGTGGTGGCTGTATGGATCATCTGTGCAAGATGTAAGTTGGTTATGGCCGGCGAGGGGGGTTCGGGTGAGATTTCACTTTTAACTGTCGCCATCGGTTGATTCACCGGGGGAGAGGAAGACGAAACAGGCGGGATATCGGAAACGATCCCGTCGGGAAGGTCATGGTCAGGGCGGGGATAGAACCGTTCTACTGCTCGCAGCCACGATCGCCTTTTAGGCGCTACATCCCTATCTGTAATATCCTCGTCTCCCTAACTGATATATTTTTTTGTATCAGCTAGGTCCACTTCCAACGCTTTAGTGATGATAGCCAATAGCTGATGTGTCTTCGGCGGGACCTTTTTCTGTAATTTCCCTTTTAACGTCGGACTTCGTAAGTGATCGATGAACAGATCTCAAGCGGATTTCTCGTCTCGCCCAGACTTGTCCAACGTGGTTTGAAATCGATCCACGAAATCGGGCAATAATTCCCTTGGTCCTTGTGGCAGAGTTTTGAGCACGTGCCAGGCGGCATCTTCACTGAACGTATCGAATCGAGCCAAGAAGGCTTGTTTGAAAGTATTCCAATCTACCCATGTATGTTTTCTAAGCCAGTCATGCAACGTATTGCGGAGTAGTAATGTCAGAATGCGGGAAAGATCAGATGCGGTGTAGTTTTGAGCTTCGACGGCTTCCAGCCAAGCCTCGGGATGGGTATGGTTAGGGAAGAAGGGGAAGGGGGCAAGGATGCTAACGATCACTCTAGTACCGTCCACCATTGGTATTGCGTGTGCAACCGTACCAGACTGAGATCTGGTCACTTGGCGATCCCGACAAGCTCGTTGAGGGCTTCTCCTACCTCTCGCCAGTTCGACTTACTATCATCAGAACCGACACGTGTCGGCTCCGATACCAACCTCACGCCCTGTGCAGTCTTTCGTTCGGAGTGTTAGATGTGCAGAAAGAGGCCCAGAAAAACAGTAAGATGGGGTGTGCCAAGGATTTTTGGAAATTGAGTGTGGGGACACAGACGGAACTGAAATCCCCCGTGTTGGTCCGATGAAGGGAGTCGATCGTCTTTCGAGAGTCGCGAAATGCGCGCGAAAGTTTGACGCGAAAAGAGAAAAAGAAACCTAAATTCAATCCAAAAAGTATTGTCGGGTTTCCCACCGGGCTACAGCCCGTCGTTTAGAACGGAAAGGCTTTGGCACGCTTCGCGTGTCTCGCTTTCGTATCAAATCCCGTCATCCTTCGCTGGTAAGTTCTGAGTCTGACGTGGATGGTCTCAACCGCGTGGCTCTTTCCTTATGCCCGTCTTCACTCCATATTCGGTAGAGGAAGCCCTTTGCTTCGTAGCGATCGAAACGCTGGCACTCTGTGTACATGGTTCGAGGCCAATGGGGCGCCACTGCCGTCCACGGAATGACGATCAGCTCGTTAAAGGGGAGCAAAATTGAGTAGGTGGAAAGTGCGTGTCAATAATGACAAACCCGGCATCCACAAACCCAGAGCAACGATTCTCGGGAGGGAAGTAATATTGTCCACGGTTCGTGCGATAGCTTCTCGTACGTCCCACTCGCATACACGTGTCCTTTCCTCGTTATAGGGAAAAGGCCGTGTGGAGACGAGAGATACAGGAGGCTGGTGCTCGATCGAAGAGTGCTCGTCAGCCCACATATCAATCAAACGCAAAAATCTCAAGACGTCATCAAGAAAAGAAAACACTCGCGCAACCCCCAATCAATCCTTTTCGACACGAGAGAGAGAGAGAAAGAAAACACTCATCAGCTTGATCATGCATGTACTAAGGGACCGACCCGCGACTCAGGTCTAGTAAGCCAACACGACGTTGATCCCAGGCGCCTTGTTTCTCGAGGCCGCCCTGTGGCTCGGCTGCTGATGTCGTGCAGCATAAGGCAGATGGCATGCGCAGTGCATTCGAAACTACAGATTTAAACACTCTTGCATTCTCGAACAAAATCCTGACGACCAACGTCTAATCAATGCAAAAAGACACGCATCTCCATACATACATTCACTGTGGAAGGTGCGAAAATGACAGGGGTATTCAAGACAGAAATCAACCGAGGGAATTGTACACACGCATCCACCGTTCACAAGACAAGTGGATCAATTCCTCGACATCAAGGGATTACCCAGGAAACTAATGGAACAGTTTCGGAAGAAGTTCTTTCACACAAGAAAGCACACCGATTCATTCCCATCTAAGAGCGAGAGAAACACCGAGACACATCATCCTTCAAAGATAGAGGAGAGAAAGGGAGACGAGGAAGGAATATCGAGATAGAAGATGACGAGATCCGAAAAGAGGAAGTTTGGCGTTGCCGCCGTACACTTACACCAGAGATAAAGATCCGCAACAACAAAGGTGCATTCGCCGTTAATTCCAATATGGCCCCAGGCCAATCACTCACTAAACTCCAATCGATCGATCCTCATACCCACACCGACGGTTCCGGCCGTCGTGTGCTAACTCCCACCACTGCGATCGTCATCCCTCCGACGTAAACTCGACTCGGCTCGCCCAGATCCCACAGTCCACTCGGCTCGCCCAGATCCCACTGTCTGTCGTGGCGATCAAGCGCGCAACCGGCCAGCCTATCGTCAACCCGACAGGACTTTCCGACTCGCAGCAAAACACTCTGCCTAGCCACTGCTTCCCGGAAGTTGGCTTAGGAGTCGAGAACGTAAGAGAGATTTGCGGGCGCGCTTGCGACAAGGGAGGCAGAAAGGGGAAAAAGCGAAGGGAAAGCTGAGGTGTACGAAGAGAAGCAGGAGGAGAAGACTTTGAGAAGAGCGCTCCGTGGAAGCCATGTTGATCCCTCGAAACTCAAAGTTCAACCAATAAGATTCGTCGCGCAATAGGAAGATCGTATTGATCCACGCACCTGATTGGTGAGCGGGAGTTATCGAAGGATCGACCGGGCGTCGTGCGCTGGACACAGAGTGATAAGTGGCGCAAAACGGGTCCAAGATTCAGATGATGAAGAAAGGGACACTGAAACAGTTACAGCTTGCCTCAGTCATAATTCAAAATTGAAATCACCATATCCGCGCGCAAAAAAGCGACGCGGGAAAAAGAAAATCCTACGCCTATTCGTATTCATACAAAATTCCGAGAGTTTTCCCGAGCGCGACCAAGAACATTCACACACAAAAAGGACACGTCGACGTTTTGCTTATCCCAGAATTTCCAACTGTTGGACCAAATTTCCAGTGCGCTCGCTAAGGCGCACGTAATTTCCTATGTATTTCTCGAATTGCAAAAAGGAAAAGCAGAACCCGGGAATCGAAAAAGCTTCCAAAAAGATGGGCCAAGAACTCGGCACCCGAAATCAAAAAATTGAAACGGGATTTTTATGGGGTTGGTATGATACAAGCAAAAAAAGGGTACGAAAGATAGCACGGGTTCGATAAATAGTTCGTCACAAGTGCGCCGTGGTTGATGAAGGGACCATTGGCGCAATGTAAGTCGAAGATTTGATGACCATTCTTTAAGACATCACAAGAAAACTAAGAGCGATATTTTGAAGAATGATCATCACGTCTTAGATTTCCCTTGCGCATGCAGCCTCCTCATCAAGGACGGTTGTCGTGGCCGTAATGGTAGTGGGCTTTGAAAGTCTTCGAGGGGTTTGGGGGATTAATAGGGTTCCAAGCATGGATGGACCGACGAAAATACAACACAAAACAAGTGTTAGTACAAGCGCTCGCGCACAGCATCACCATCCATTACAATACGTCTCTGTATCCCCCGCGGCCGCGGCCACGGAGTCGGGCCCGGAGGGCGGCCATGTTCATAGCCGCATCTGCGGCTGGGGTCGTCCGCACCGCAGCCACATTTTTACATTATTTTTAACGTAAATAATCATAGGCAAAAAAAAATAAAGAATATGGGGATTTTTGGAATTAAACACAGAAAAGGCAAAAAAAAAAAAAAAAAAAAAGTTATTTTTTTTTGGGGATTTTTGGTTGGCAGTTCGTTGTCTTCTTCGATTTTATGGTTGTTGTTTTTTTTCTGTAATAAGGAAACAAAACAAGGAATGAAAACAAAAAAAAAATTACTGTTATTTTGGTATATGTGTGTGTGTGTGTGTGTGTGTGTGTGTGTGTCTGCGTGAGAGAGAGAGAGAGAGAGAGAGAGAGAGAGAGAGAGAGAGAGAGAGAGAGAGAAAGAGAGAGTTTTCCATCGATAGGATGAGCAACACACCGGCCAACAGGTACGTCTCAAGCCCCCCGGCTTCCCTCACGCAACTTTCATCGATAGGTCAAGCAAAATCGATTGAATTTTCTGCTAGAACTGCGAAATATACATTTCTGCATGCGTGTGTGTTTGTGTGAGGGGTGGGGCGGGGGGGGGCGACCCCTCCCCCACCGATCGATCAATCAATCTATCAATCAATCAATCAATCAATCAATCTTCAGTCAATCAATCAATCAATCAAAGAAAAAAAGAAAAAACGAGATGACTAACGAATAGTGTTTAAAAAAAAATTAAAAAAAATCAACTTGCACCACGAAATCCCCCCCCTGAAACTAGTTTTTTTTTTTTTTTTTTTTGAGGACGGTGGGGCAGGGTTTGTGCAACCACACTCAAATTTTAAGAACCCCGCCCCCGCCCCCCCGCTGGCCGCCACGTGGCCACAAAGTCATGCAGCAAATTTTGAACGCCCCCAGCCGCGCATGGCCGCATCCGGGGGAGATTCATAGCCATGCGTGCAAATGACACAAGGACCCATTGTTTGACAACGACATGGAAAGGGNTTTTTTTTTTTTTTTTTTTTTGAGACGGTGGGGCAGGGTTTGTGCAACCACAATCAAATTTTAAGAACCCCGCCCCCGCCCCCCCGCTGGCCGCCACGTGGCCGCCAAGTCATGCAGCTGCGGGGCCGCGCCCCCAGCCGCGCATGGCCGCATCCGGGGGAGATTCATAGCCATGCGTGCAAATGACACAAGGACCCATTGTTTGACAACGACATGGAAAGGGGGTGGAATAAATAGAGAGAAAACACACAAATGGCGCATGACATCTATATATGTCAAAGTCTGCAAAATGTGAAAGAACGCCAGTACAAGCAATGTAAGATCCCCCGCTTCGAATGCATCCATCTGGACAAAATATCTACGACTATATGCACAAAGATCTGCTGAGACTACGAAAAAAAAAACAACTGACCTGCAGCCATCTGTAAGGAACAATGTCTGACATATCTACAAAAACAACTAAGAGTGTCTAAGGTATATACAAGAGAAAAAAAAGACAAAAGAATGAATCTAGCATACCGTACAAGTCTCTAACTCCTCCCACTGCGCCTCGTACGGGTCCCATGATCTCTGCACTCGATCTCCCTGCAGGAGGTCGGCTCTTACCTCTACTCTATGCCCTCTCTTTCTCAGGGTTCGCCATGAGGGACTGCCGCGGCAGTGGCGGCGGCTCTCTTGGCCTTGTCTCCCCGCGCAACAATCTCAATGGGCTCCTTCTCTGTGTGTCTGCCTCCTTCGCCTGTGCTTCCATCTCTGCTAGCCTGTCACGCTTTGGAACCAAGTCATCCAACCGCTCCCGCTCAATAGTAATTAAGCCTCCAGGCTATTGATGGAGCCATGACGTCTCGACCCTACTGGCATATGTAAATTGTCCTCACCCAACGTGTATGACAATCCTCGACGTCTATCATCAATAGCAGATTGGGTTGGGTATACCACCGCCCGCCTCGTAGGAGATTTAGTCAATCCGAGGATACATCCTGTTGTCAGTGTTGTGTGCACACTAGATCGTATGACGTCACTCACACCCGCATGATCCACATCCGCTCGACCTGCCCCCTCCTACAAACCTCGTCTTTATAGCCTCTGTCTTGTGTCGTAGTCCCTCCTCATACTGTCCGCTGGTCATCTACAGGATGACCACCCACCGCCTGATGCCCCATGATGACCTGAATAAGAACCACACCCTCCACTTGATGTCAGTGCCGTGACTGCACTCGTCACTTGACCCTGTGCGCCTTGCGCACAACCATGTTTGGTGATGATATGGGTGGTCGTTGTGGGTGCATGTTTCCGCCTACACCCCTCCCTGAAAGCACCAACGACTATTGGTAAGGGGCCTTGCTCTCTTGGATATCGCTGCACGACGATCCAGACCATCAAGGGATCTCAGGTACCCACATCACGAGAGGCGAGGTGACTCCATCTGTGAGTCGACGTGGATCGCTCGAGTGGCCCATGTGAGGTTAAGGGTCCTCTCTCCCCGGCCGCTCGAGCTGCTCCAAATCTAGAGGGACCGGGGTGAACTCCCCCTGATCCAGCCCCTTCAACGGAAGCCCCCCGTAGTGCGGACCAACTGAGAAAGACTTCCTCGGCCCGAAGTCAGCACGGTCACCAACCCCGCTGTCGCGCGCGGCGGTTCCACACCCAGACGCGAAGAAAGTTTTTGTGTCGGACCTCACGATCGTGTCACGCAGGAGTTTTCCTTGTCACTTTACTCGATACCAACTCCAACCGTGCGCGGGTGTTATACCTCTCGCGACTCCCTACGACAGGTTAGGGTCTCACGAGGTACAACATTACCTCCACCTGCGGGAGCTGTCACCATCCCTTAGGTGGGCGTATCCCTGCTGAGCTATTGACCCACGTGCGAAGGCTTTTACATGCAATCGCAGAGGTAGGTCAGCTGAGGGCGTTTTCTCGATCGCCGTAGCATAGGCATACGCGCGGTAGAACGCCTGAAGAGTGACCCGTATGTCGAGCCCCGAGGTGCTAACTCTCCGGACCGACTAGCTAAACAGGTCTACCTTTTCGGACAGTCTTCCACACTTAACTAACTTAAGACAAATGACTCAACGTTTACTTTGCTCATCATATGAGAATGTCAGGGTTGATCCTATTCAGAACCCGACCAACTACGATCTCATTCTCATATATATATATATATATATAAATGTATGTATGTAGATCAGGGGAGCTGACTGAGCGGTGGACCTCACTTTCACGATTGTCGTGTCCCCTTGCTTGAATTTCTCAGACGATCCCAAATTAAGAAGACAACACAAACTTCCAACACCTGTGCAGATGCAAGACATCACATACACACATACAGATGCAGACACAAAATGCGCTACAAGCGTCAAGCTTTAATCCATTCATAGCATGTCACTTACGCCCCAAACCCTTGAAAACAACATTCCTTCCTAACCCTGACTCCTTTTACCCCAGCCCCACACATTTTCGAAGACTTCGGAGTGTGATTTGGACAATTTAGGCATAGATACAGAGGGAAAATTTATTTGTTCCCTTCTTAGGTCTTGTCTTAGGTGTGGGTGTCAAGCCATGGTGGAAGTTGAGTCGGAGTTCTACCGACCTGTTATCAAATGATAACAGAATTGTTGTTCTTACGGATTCTCCGTAAGTTCTCCAAAACGTCGAAACCTGTAGACGCAACACAGTCCAAGAGGAACTTAACATCTCTCTTCCTAACTGAGATCTAAAAAGTTTCCTTCTAGACTCTGTGTTTTCTGTCTGACTCCTATCCTTAACAAATCGTTTGGGCTGTTGCCCTTCCGCTTCAGGTAGTGAATAAGAGTTCACTCCCCTTTTTACTGTCACGATAATTCTCCATATTCTCTTCACTATCTCATTCCTATCCCTTTTGGGATTATCCTGTCTGAGTTCCCTTCCTTCTCCCAACACACATGAACACATCATCAATCCAACCTGTGGAAAAGAATCTCAAGGAAAGAAATCAGAGAAATAGATAGCCTCTCTGAGGCAAGATCTCACTTATCCCCTCTGAGTAGAATCAGAGATAGTTAGTTAGGACTGAACAATGCAGATTGTGGAGAGAGTTAGCGGTGGTATGGCATATCATTCAGGATATATCCACTTGTTACTGAAACTTGTTTCACAAAGGCAAATCTTGTGGGTTTTGGCCCTTGTGAGCCAAAGCACACTTAGCGGTAGGCTTATCGTATGACTAGTCACTGATAAGGCAGGTATCCCTGAAACCTCACTACTCTTATATCAGACTAGTCACTGATAAGGCAGAATTTTCCTGCTACTCTTATCACTGGCTAGCCCTCAATAAGGTGGGTGTCCAAGGATCCTTGCTATTCTTATCACAGACTAAGCGCTATGATGTTTATTGATAAGGCAGGTGTCCTTGAAACCTCACTACTCTTGTATTAGACTAGTCACTGATAGGGCAGGATTTGCCTGCTTCTCTTATCACCGGCTAGCCCTCAATAAGGCGGGTGTCCAAGGATCCTTACTACTCTTACCACTGAATGAATGTTAGGTTGATCAATGATAAGGCAGATGTCCTTGAAACCTCACTACTCTTATATCAGACTAGTCACTCATAAGGCATGATTTTCCTGCTTCTCTTAGGGTTTATGTAGAAGTACATATACCTCACTGTTCCCTGCCTCCACAGTTCCGCCTGAACTCCGGCAGAGCTCCCGCAATCGCCCGGTCATTGGTCATATGCAACTTATGCAATCGATTTTTGGGCTCTTAGGGTTAGCTGAGGTAAGGGTTAACTCAACGGGGATTAAGCCCTAATCAATAAGTCGAGGGGCATGTATCTGAAAGGTCCGCTCAAAGACAAGCATGGAGGGGGAATGGAAGGAGGCGGGTGCCTATCGTCACCTCCTTCTCAGTGCCTTTGGCCTTCTCTTTATCTCTCACCTAATGATGACAATAATAATAATAATAATAATAATAATAATAATAATAATAATAATACAATAAGATAGTAATAACAATAATAATAATAATAGTAAAATCAAGTAATTACCGGAAAGGATGAAATAACAACAATCTAATCTGGCACCAGGTATCTTTGAAACTTCATAGGTTTGGCAAAAATATAATCAGATTCAACCCCCTTTTGATCGTGGCTATGGTATACCGCCCTTAACAGAGCATCTCTCTCATTCGTTGCACACTACCTTGTTTGCCCATACACACAATACACTCTCATCCGATTTGGGACCCCGAATGTCCCACATACTCACGTATACATACTCACGGTAGTCCTTCCGCGTGCTTCATCACAACCACCGGCAACGGACGTAGCGCCTGTTTGTGAGACTACGTGGACTCATGTTCGCTCCCTTACATGCCTTAACTATAGCCTGTCAGTGCCCTGCTGCCCGCCCTGCAGCTCGCGCCATCTCGTGTTTGCGTGCGGATGTGGAGCCAATGCTGTGTTCCTAGTGATTTCTGGTTAGTTTGTCACGTGCCAGCCCTATGCTACGTGCGCCCGGGCACAACAATCCTATGCTACGTGCGCTTGATCCCAACCATCTGATGCAGCAGCTTCTTCTAGAAGGACCCAGAGCGCGGTCCAGTTTGCACTTTGATCAACTAGTGCGCAGCAACCGTCTGAGACCCTTGTTGAACATATATTGGGGCGAGGGCCTTCAACGCATATTCAGGTTTGCCTTCACTTAGGGCGTGCGCAAGGCTTGCTGGAGCCACAATTTTCATCAATGCCAATAATAGTATTTAATAGGATAATAATAATAATAATAATAATAATAATAATAATAATAAAAAAATAATAAAAAAAAGCAATAATGATAATAATACCAATACTACTACTAGTAGCAATGGGAAGCGGCGAGATGACAGATCCCGGGTTACAGAGTCTTATTGAAAGTCGGGAATTCCCAACACTTGTTCAGAGAGTGGAACAACATTGATGCGGCACTTAACAGGGAATCAAGGTACCGCGTCCGGTTACCTCTATGAGCGTGCTCCTGCCATCGCCAACATATATGCCTTGAGTCCGTCTTCCTACTTGGTACTCAGTGCCCAACTACTATCATGTAGCCGCTACCAGCCTACGAATTGACTAATGCGACTTGTTGATATTAAACAGCAGCACTGAAGTATATGAAAATGTCGTCCCCGTGGACTGTTGCTTAGGCCGGGTACGTGCCCGTACATCATCCCCCTCATCTAGCTCTCTCTCTCTCCCTTTCTGTGTACGTGTCTCTCTCTGTGTATTGCTGTGTCGTCACAGGCTATGTTTAGTTGTGCATGTCACAGTCTGTATCCTATTGTGTATGCCACAGTCTGCGTCCTACTGTATATGTCACAGTTTGTGTCCTACTGTCCATGTCTATGGCACTGTGACTGTGTGACTGTCTCAGCGCGTTTGCGTCACTGTAACTGTGTATTTGTGTCACAATGCACTACCTATCACCGCGTCTGTGTATGCCACTGCGTTCGTGTTTTCACTGTGCACCATGTGTCGTTGTGCACTGTGTTTTCAATGTGGACTGTGTGTGTGCACGTCGTGTGATTACGTGCGTGACTGTATATGCGACCGGGCACTACGTGTTACCGTGTTTGTGTCTGTGTCTCCGCGTTTGTGCCTGCCTGTGCAAACGCGGCTGTCTGTGTGTGAGTACGGGACATCCGGGGAGGTCCAGAGTTGCGTGTGTGTGAACAATCATGCCGGGAATACAGTTGTTATGGATCATGTTCATGGCTCCGTTATCTCAGAGCTTTGTGTGGGTGCACAGTCGTCAGTGTGATTGTCATTTGTTTGTATACCTGTTAGATATTGGAGACAGATCTGATTGCAATAATAATAATAATAATAATAATAATAATAATAATAATAATAATAATAATTGCTAGGAATATAAGTGTGAATGATATACAGAAATCCATGTTGCGAAATCACACAGATGACTGAGTAACCGTGTACAAGTAGAGAGCACAGTAGTTCTGAAAGTCCATCCAAATAGAGAAGTACAATGAANCCATGTTGCGAAATCACACAGATGACTGAGTAACCGTGTACAAGTAGAGAGCACAGTAGTTCTGAAAGTCCATCCAAATAGAGAAGTACAATGAAGTATTGAGTCAATGTTCAAGCCCGTAGGCCACACCAACACCGTATCCAAGGTTGTTCCTTTCTGTCGGGCGCCCAACGCCTCGGTGTATCCATGTAGGTATGTCACTCGTGAATGTAAGATGGTCACAACGTCCTGGTACGTGTCACGTTGTCTGCGTGTACACCCGTGTCTATGTACGCCACAATGTCATTGTATTGCGGCGTCTACCTGTGTGTCCGTCTGTCCATCCTGTCTGTATGTCTGGCGAGTCTGTATGTCTGTCCATCCAGGCTGCCTTTTTGTTTGTTTTCTTTGTTTGTCTGTCCGGCTATCTGTATTTCTCCTTCTTACTATGTGTGCGAACAGCGTTGTTGGTTGCTSTTGTGTCATAGTCACCTCGAAGGACTTGTATTTAAACTGTATTGGAAGTAGTCATATGTCTGAGTTCCGAATTTGGCGCCCGTCGCCAGATTGGCGTGAAGCCTGTTCTCAAGTATGTGAAATGGGACAGACCACAATCTGATTACAATATCAGTAATAATAATAATAATAATAATAATAATAATAATAATAATAATAATATAATAATAATAATAATAATGATAATAATAATAAATAGGAAAATAAGAGAAAGCAATCCCAGATTACACCATTATATTGAAAGCCAGATAATCACACTAGGTCCCCAGAGAGCAGCATTGCACCAATACTACACTGATGGTGTTTCGTTAGTGCCAAAACCAAATGTCCAGGGGAGCATACTCTCTCCCCACCAACACTACAGCCCGGTCCCTTCGCCTTTCCTAATTGGTGCTCAACGCCCAGCCCGCTCCTACACAGCTACGAACTGTCAATGTTATCTTGTTGATATCAGCAGCAACCCGAAGTACTTGAAGGTGCCGCCCATGCAGGTAATCGCCAATACAAGGTAAGTGCCCTCACATCATAATCATCATCATCTTAATCCGTTGTCTGTATCCTACCTGGCTCATCGTCCGAATTACAAGTTGAAGGCCCTATTTTAGCCTACTACTAAACTGCCGAGATGATGACAGCCGGCGCAGGAAAGACGATCAATAGCGAAATCCAGACATCAACAATATTATATCCTCATGACCAGACGCAGGCTACGGATGGCTGCAATAATAAAAACAATCAATAATAATAATAATAATAATAAATATTGTAAGAAAGATGAGCGATAACAAACTTCAGGTATCAAACAACATCCTATACGTGCGACCAAATAGTAGTGACCTCAAACCTACAACAGAATTGCTTCACGAGTTTCACTAAATAAGAGCACGTCAAAAGCTCATAATCCACAATGCTGAAATAGTCTCATCATTATCACCAACAAGGAACCACTGTTGATATCCTATCCGGAGCTTGACGCCCAGACTACAGATGACACGTCCTATCTAGCCTATCCTACAATGCCACTGACGACATTAGCAACTTTCTCGGGATACGTGGAGCTATCGGTTGGTGCCGTTCGCCTCGAGCACCAGGTATGTTTCTTGTATCACTTTCAAGCTCGATCCCCTACTTACACTCAGTAGGAACACAGTAAAGCTCAGTATTGACAATGCTGGGATAGTCTCATCACCATTATCAAAGAACCAATGCCGACGTCCTACCTGGCGCTCGGTGCCCAGACCACAGGTGACAGATCCTATCTAGTCTTATACTACGACGCCGTAGGTGATGACAACTGCTCTCCCGTAGTACGAACATACAGCAATCGATGTCATTTTTCTTGAACACCAGGTATGTCTATTGTATTATTCACAGCCTTGTTTTTAACACACAGCGGCCACGTGTACCCCATTTCTCTCTCTCTTTCTCTCTCTCTCTCTCTCTCTCTCTCTCTCTCTCTCTCTCTCTCTTTCTCTCTCTCTCTCTGATCTTTCTCATCTCCTCCTTCTTTCTTTCTCTCTCGTGTATCAGGCACTAACCTCTGAAGGTGGCTTCTTGCTGCAGGTACTTCGAAGACGAAGCTAGAGCCACGACATCACAGGTAAGTCTCTCTCTCTCTCACATCTCTCTCTCTCTCTCTCTCTTTCTCTTTCTTCCTCTTCTTTCTCATCTTTCTTCTTCGAGTCTGAGAGTGTGAGAGGTTATCAGTAGGGATTCAGGCAGAGGTCGCGTTGGGCGCATCGCCCAGGATCTGATTCGACATTTCTGGGATAGGTATTGATTGCACATTCGGCAAGGGACTATTCGCTATTGCGATTTTGGCCTATTCCCTTGCCTCCCTCACACACACACACACGCACACACACACACATTCTGCCCTTTCTCCACCTCAACTGTGTTTACTCAATTTCGACGTTCCCCATTTCATCCTCTCGCCCGTTGATAACCTCCTGACCAATCATTTTCATCCTGAACGACTGGCAGGGGTTGCCTCTCTCTCCGTAGACGGCTCCCGCTCCTCCATCTCCACGACCTCTTCTGTTCTAAGTGTCGTAGGTGACACAACCTGTATGACTCTTGGAATGGCAGTTGGCATGTGTGCGGCCATGGCTTCCGCAGACGGCGTCTCAGGAAACTCAAACATGTCCGACGTGTCCATCGAATTCAATTCTCTTCCAGCAACGCCTCTCGCTACTTCCCGCCCACCGGCCATTCCATTTCCGTTGGCAATGCGATGATGATGATGATTGTAATCCCCGCCGAAAACAGAAGGATGTGCGTTCGACGATCTCACGCGTGCGCCATCCCCTCTACTCTCACTTCCCCCCACTAACTTCACTTTCTGTACTTTGTAGCTAGAACCACAATCGATATAATCACTATAATACTACTTCTATCACTACTTTTACTAGTTAATAATAATAATAATAATAATAAATTAATGAATGTATATCGGCTGTCTTTCCGGCCCGATGCATTCATAGTGAGGGTGCATTTCATTGGGTCGATAGTCGGTCTCCTCCCTTCTATCGAGGTGAGTGTTCCCTCTCTCTCTCTCTCTCTCTCTCTCTCTCTCTCTCTCTCTCTCTCTCTCGTAGTCCGCAGATATTGAGAAGTCAGATGATGAGAGAGAGGAGAAGGAGATGGTGGACTGAGAAGAGGAAGAAGAAGAACTCCCTCTCACTTACGCACGCACACTCACACACACACACACACACACACAATCACGCACACACATACACGTAATAGTGTATATTCCCGTGTTTTAGTTATAGGTTCATTCGGTTTTGCCTCATCCTATCGATGGTAGTAGAGCGAAAATTCACCGCGATTCACACACACACACACATACGTATACACATACGAATAGCAATCTGTGGGCGAGCCGGAGCGAAAGTCCGTCAGCGGGTGGGCGCAAACGGTGACGTATACTCCCATATTGTAGCGGGAGATTCATTCCACTCAACTTCTCTCCTTGGTGGAAGTCTCGCGGATCAAGCTGCAAGATCGGGAACATACCGGTTCTCTCTTTCTCTCTGTCACACATACACACACACACACACCCACACGTGATGTACATTCTCACGTTGTAGTGTTAGATTCGTTTACTTAATTTATTCATTTATTTATTTATTTAATCATGCTATTGATAGGACTAGTGTTAGGCTAGCCGTGGGGTACAAGACTTACCTGTTTTCTCTTTCTCGCTCCCTCGCTGTCGCCACTGTCATCGTTGTGCTTGGTCAATCGTCGCGGTTGGTGGTCGTCTTCATCATCGTCGGCTCAGGTAAGTATCCCTTTCCCCCTCCTACTTCTTCTCTCCTTCTTCTTCTTCTTCTTCTTCTTCTTCTTCTTCTTCTTCTTCTTTTACTCCTCTTCTCCTCCCTTTTCTCCGGCGCACCTCCTCCTCTGCTCTCCGGCGCACCTCCTCCTCTGCTTTCCTGCCGCTCGCTACTCCCTTTCCTGCACGCTTGCGCATCTTCCCGCGCTATCTCCTGTCGGCTGCGCGGTCACCTCTCCTCCTTCTGCGCAACTCCTCCCTCCTCTTTCTACTTCTTTCTCTCCTCTTCCTTCTTCTTCTTCTTCTTCTTCTTCTTCTTCTTCTTCTTCTTCTCCTCATACGGTTATCTGTTTCTCGTGCTCGCTCGTGCTACCCTCCTCGTGTAGCTCCCCTCTCCGCCTACTCTCCCGAACTGCCCCTCTCGCTCCTTGTTGCGCCCAGACTCCCGCAGCTCCGCGAGTATCGATGCCGTGGCGTCGTAATCCCAAGCAGCCCGGTCGTTCGCAACTTCGGTCAGCACATTCCCTGTGCTACTAACTGCATCCGCCATGGTTTCTGCGGTAGATTTGTAAAGACGAATTCACAAGAGAATTCACGGGATCAAAAAAAAAAGAAAAGAAAACTAATAAAAAGGAAAATGAAATCTAACTAATAAACACAAAAGAAAAGAAAAGCAAAAGAAATATAACTACTAACAGAATCTATCCACTAACTTACCTGTGGAGCCAGTTGTCGGATCCGGGGCGTAGGCTCAACTAACTAACTAACCCCCACGGAGGTCACGGGTTCGATTCCCGGTTGTCTCAGACCAAGTAAACAAAAATAGAGCTCCCCTTTCAAAAAAGGGAGCTAGCTCAAGGGCGGTAGGTCTTGATCCCCAGATCCCCCGCATGTCAAACAGCGCTGAAACCTACTGAGCTAGCTCCCACTTTGGGTAAAAGGGGAGCAGTCTCAGTATGTATGCAGCAGCGGGGCTCAGTCCGCCTAGTGACCCGAGCTGGTTTTCTAAGTCTGCGGTACTCATGCCTGTCGGACTGCCTATGTGCCCGCCGGCTTGAGTGTGTGCTCAGCCCACAAGGGCACTTGATCTGAAGGCTCGAAGGCCGGTACTTACCTGTTACCGTAACATTGAGGGTCGCGGTGGGGAAAATACTCAAGTGTGAGGTCTGTCGGTATCACCTAAATAGTGGTAGACGCGTGAGGAACCGGTCGCCGAGCAGAAAAAGACAAAAGTTAGCACTCTTAGAGGTTTGGTAGCGGTAGGTAGGCAGGTACTAGTCAAAGTAGCTTGAGTCTAACGCCTATACGAACGAAATCAGAGTCTGTAATGATGTTTTCCTCCTAAAGGGAGGAGACACCGGTTGCTCGCGTGGTCGAGCGACTAGAAAGTTTTTGCCCAAGAGGGATGTGTCCCACCTCAAATGGGAGGTTGACCAAGGGTCTCACTCTCACTTGCGGTATACGAGTAAGAACGGAAGATACCCCCACGAGCATGTGCTAACAATCTAGGTGCTACGGCAGGCCGATGATCACACCGTTCTAATTGCTCCGGCCGTACGGTTGGGGCGTATATTAATTTATTCTGACTAATGTACTGACGATTAAGTCTCTGCGCGTGTCATAGATCTTACCGACACAATATTAACCCAACTGACCCGTCGACCTCATCTGTCGAGGGGTATTACTACCGATCCTAATCATCACGGCTCGCGTCATAATAACGTGTGCGCATACTTAACAAAATTTTCTCGCCGATTCGCCTCGGCCTCATCGGCCGCGGAAATTGGTTTGAACGTCACGCTCAGGTGTGCACACCCTTTCCGTTCCCGACTGGTTCCATCATGAGAGCCGATGCCGTCACCATGTCGAATGCAAAAACATGGCCAAATACCCTTGTAAGGGTATTTGGTCCGACAGTATCCCAGACCCCATTAAGCGAAGTCCCTGTCGCCTGAAGAACTATATGCAAATAAAAGGTGTTTTCCGACAAGCAAATCGTCAAATTCGAATCCTAGAATGAAATGTGGTTTCAGGATTTTTTGACGTCGTCACCTTACTTTTCATTATTACTGCCGGGATTTGAACCCGGGTCTCCCACATAAAATAAATTTATGACTCGAAGCGGGGATACTTGATCTGTACTACAGTACATAAAATAGTTAAGTATGACAACGCACCTTTCCTTCCCCCACACCCTTAGTCTTTGGCCCAGGTATTCGTTGGTTGTTTTCAGGGTCGGTGTCCGCGTGCGAACTTAACCCGTCAAACGCGGTTCTTAACTGAGACCTTGGGTATTCAACTCTTGATATTACAATCCAAAGTTGTCTGTCGTCCTGCCCGAAGCATAATACAGGAGGACAACGGTCTCCATCATGACCCACCACAGTCTTGCTGATCAGGCCGGAGCTGCGGCCCACTGTGTTGTTATATTAACAGTGGTTCCCGTATTGGTTACGCAATAACGGGTAAATCCTCTTTACTAGGTTTTACGCAGTTTTTAAACCTGACTCTCGACCCCTCTAGTAACTACCTGAGTTGATTCCCTCACTAGGACAGCCCTTCAGGTCTCAACTCTAGGCCAAAACCAGAAGATCCGCTGCCTGGTTATACTTGGTCAGCAACCAACTCTGGGAGTTACGTCCCAACGATGCCAATTTTCCACCATAGGCTTGATAATTTATGCAATCAGATTAACCCTTGGGGTGGATGAACGATGCTTTTTAAATAGACCAAATAAGTGAGATAATAAATTGAGCATTCGTCAGGCTGCCACTCAGGGTTGTGCCCTCCAAGTCTTTGATCATAGCTCGGTGAGGCACGCACCTCGGGGTCATTTGTATTATATAAAAAAAACCATTATTTTTAAAATAAATATTTGTTGACTCTTTGCTTGTCTGAAACCACCAAAACAAACATCTTATTCAAAGGAAAAATTATTGCGAAAAATTTCCACTCATTGAAAATAGTTTGTCCATGTCGTGGCATGATTTTCTCAAACATATAATCAATCCTTCCAATATCTTGGTCATACAACCTTTCACTGACTTTCACACAAAGCATTGATCCGCACGTTCCTCTACCACGATCTCTAGGCCTCAGATGAGTCCAATAGTGATAGACAAAGGGAGATACTTACTCACAAAAAACTCAACCATAGACGAGGATTCACTCACAATGTGAAAGTGTTTGTGGTCACCGACTCATCCCCTTTGGATATATATATAAATATAAAATATGTTACAATGAGTCAAACTTGCGACTCATCTCTCTCATCATCATTGTCTATCTTCAAATGTTTATGTGTTTCTTTATATTATTCTAACCTTTAGTCTATCAAAACTTAAGGAAAGAACTCGCTCCCTTCCCACACTACATTCTACTCTCCCATGTTCCCTCTTACCCAACAAAACTTCAATTTTATCTAGGAGTTCATATCTTCATTTCTTTCTAAACTAGGAAGGTGCTATCCAACCCCAGTATCTGATGAAGTTCTACTCTGTCACCCTTGGATATTTTGGGGACTGTCTGTCTAGTGCTGGCAACCAACCTCCCTTGTGCATCAAACTCAGTCATCCCTGCCTTAATGTATCTGGCAAAATCTCACAATATTCCCTGAAGTGTCCTTCTTCTGCTATCCCTAGGTCCTGCTCATATAGACAAACGCCTAGTAAAACCTCTCAATTCTTTACACAGTCTCTCCTTCCTACAATATTCTTTCCGAAAGGTAATATTCAAATCATACCTTACTATCGTTGCCAACTTCCAAACGCCTAAGACCATTTCAAGGCAGGTCATAATAGTACATTGCGATAGTAATATGTTAATTATAATAGTTGAGTATGTAAATAGTTTTAGCAGCAAAGAGACAAGCCTAATAAGGATATGCATGCATTGGTGATGACAGAAAACTTACGATATCTGTTACGATCATAGGCAATAGCCATGCTGTAGTCAATAAAATTTTTAATGATAAATGCTTTAGGATGCAAAATAACGAGAGCACTGTGTTCTACTCCCTGGGCTTCGACAGGAGTATATTGTGTCAAGGGGCAGTGTAATCCTCTAAAGGGATAACATTTTAGACTCCCGAGCCCCGCTCAAGGACCAAGCCTCACTGCTTCACCCTCCGATTTCAGAATTTGTTCCTTGCAAACTTTGGTTAATTACTGGACAACCTCACCGTACACGTCCCAAGATGACATATCCCTTTCTCGTGATGATGAACCCACTTGTCACAAGGATAGTTGGGGAATTACCCCCTACCTCCCTACGGCATGCAGTAGTTGCCTCCATCATAGGCCATAGTCTAACAAGGTTCAAATACTTTCCTCCTTCTCAGTAGTAATGTAGTCACCATTCCGCAAAGTGTCAAGTGACAACACCCCACTATGGACTAGGAACATAGTTCCGACGCGGGTCTCACTACTACCTTAGAAGACAGATTTATAGCTCCTTCTAGCCATCTTGTCAGGGAAAGGATAACTTAGGATTGTAACTCCCCTCAAGGATAGGCTCTACACATTGACCACCTCTTGAGAGAATTTCTTCTCCCAAGGGGTCGGTCACTCCATTCACCCTCGAACCCGCGTCGGACGTCGATTCTGCGTAGTTTCTCTATCCTTTCTAGGAGAGCAATCCAGATGTATGAATTCAAGGTGAAATAAACATCGATGAATAAAGAAATATGATCAGCTCAGACGGATGAATTTAAGTGCAGAGTCAGGAATAAATAAACTCAAACAGTTATCCATGAATAAATGCATAAAATAGACTGACATGAATGAATAATTTAAAATGGATAACTCAAATGAATGGCCTTAAGAGAATGAATTCAAGCGCTTAGATTCAACTGGGTATATTCAAGTAGATGGTCTAGAGTGGATGAATTTAATCAACTACCCTCATGCCTGAATATAGTCCCCAAGTTGAACATAAACAAGATGGGTTTGACACCTACTTCCTCACTGCCTTACAGATTACACTTAGGATTACGTGCCTCTTCTTGCAAGCAACTACAATTGTCATAATAAGTTGTTCTATCCTTTCTGTTCGCCTCCTTTTTGTAGATCGACCAGACTTCTAACTAAACAGGCCTCCTCCCGTAAACTTTGCTCGCACGTACAGCCCTAATAAAAGTCTAATTTCTTCCTTCTCCTCTAGCCCTTCATTTCCTTTTCCAATCCTCCCGCTCTTTGATCAACTCTATGGGCCTCTTGGCGGTCTTCCCTTACCTTTCGCTCCTTCCTCTCGCAGTACCAGTTATACGACCTTTGGGTGTCATATTAATGTGAGGACAATAGTTAGACAATAGAGCATTTAAAGTTATCCGACCCAATACCGTTAATTTGAGAGATTCTAGATAACCTCAAATTGCTATCAGCGAAATACTTCTCCTTTCACTCTCTAGGGCGATCCTTGTCACAAGTTCTCACTGAATGTCGCCTTACTTGTACCACCTACTCGCTCCTAGTATCAATTCCGTTCTATAAATCCTCAAGTGGTTTATACGCTATGACCACCCTTGCGTACTCCCCACTCAGAATCCTTGGTCAAATTATATCTCGGTAAGTGGATTAGAGTTAAAATTTTGCCTAGATCATCGACTTACCATACCTGAGTTCGTTCACTGAGGACCTCGGCTAGGAAGCGAGATCCCCGGCAACGGCGCCACCTGTCGCGCGCGGCGGCTCCACACCCAGACCCGAAGTAAGTTTTTGTGTCGGACCTCACGGTCGTGTCACGCAGGAGTTTTCCTTGTCACTTTACTCGATACCAACTCCGACCGTGCGCGCGTGCTATACCTCTCACGATTCCCTACGACAGGTTAGGGTCCCGCGAGGTACAACATTACCTCCACCTGCGGGAGCTGTCACCATCCCTTAGGTGGGCATATCCCTGCTGAGCTACTGACCCACGTGCGAAGGCTTTTACATGCAATCGCAGAGGTAGGTCAGCCGAGGGCGTTTTTTCGATCGCCATAGCATAGGCATATGCGCGGTAGAACACCTTAAGACTGACCCGTATGTCGAGCCCCGAGGTGTTAACTCTCCGGACCGACTAGCTAAACAGGTCTACCTTTTCGGACAGTCTTCCACACTTAACTAACTTAAGACAAATGACTCAACGTTTACTTTGCTCATCATGTGAGAATGTCAGGGTCGATCCCCTTTGTAGTCTCCTATTCTCAAAACAGAAGCCTAGCCAAATAGCTTTCAGAACCCGACCAACTACGATCTCATTCTCATATATATATATATATATATATATAAATGTATGTATGTAGATCAGGGGAGCTGACTGAGCGGTGGACCTCACTTTCACGATTGTCGTGTCCCCTTGCCTGAATTTCTCAGACGATCTTAAATTCAGAAGATAGCACAAACGTCCAACACCTGTGCAGATGCAAGACATCACATACACACATACAGATGTAGACACAAAATGCCCTACAAGCGTCAACCTTTAATCCATTCATAGCATGCCACTTACGCCCCAAACCCTTGAAAACAACATTCCTTCCTAACCCTGACTCCTTTTACCCCAACCCCACACATTTTCGAAGACTTCAGAGTGTGATTTGGACAATTTAGGCATAGATAAAGAGGGAAGATTTATCTGTTCCCTTCTTAGGTCTTGTCTTAGGTGTGGGTGTCAAGCCATGGTGGAAGTTGAGTCGGAGTTCTACCGACCTGTTATCAAATGATAACAAAATTTTTGTTCTTACGGATCCCCCGTAAGTTCTCCGAAACGTCGAAACATGTAGACACAACACAGTCCAAAAGAAACTTAACATCTCTCTTCCTAACTGAGATCTAGAAAGTTTCCTTCTAGACTTTGTGTTTTCTGTCTGACTCCTATCCTTAACAAATCATTTGGGCTGTTGCCCTTCCGCTTCAGGTAGTGAATAATAGTTCACTCCCCTTTTTACTGTCATGGTAATTCTCCATATTCTCTTCAGTATCTCATTCCTATCCCTTTTGGGATTAATCCTGTCTGAGTTCCCTTCCTTCTCCCAACATACATGAACACATCATCAATCCAACCTATGAAAAATAATCTCAAGGAAAGAAATCAGACAAATGGATAGTCTCTCTTTGAGGCAAGATCTCACTTATCCCTTCTCAATAGAATCAGAGATAGTTAGTTAGGACTAAACAATGCAAATTGTGGAAAGAGTTAGCGGTGGTATGGCATATCATTCAGGATATATCCACTTGTTACTAGAACTTGTTTGACAAAGGCAAATCTTGTGGATTTAGGCCCTTATGAGCCAAAGCACACCTAGCGGTAGGCTTATCCTACGAGTAGTCACTGATGAGGCAGGTATCCCTGAAACCTCACTACTCTTATATCAGACTAGTCACTGATAAGGCAGGATTTTCCTGCTACTCTTATCACTGGCTAGCCCTCAATAAGGCAGGTGTCCAAGGATCCTTGCTATTCTTATCACAGACTAAGCGCTAGGATGTTTATTGATAAGGCAGGTGTCCTTGAAACCTCACTACTCTTAAAACCTCACTACTCTTATATCAGACTAGTCACTGATAAGGGAGGATTTCCCTGCTTCTCTTATCACTGGCTAGCCCTCAATAAGGCGGGTGTCCAAGGATCCTTACTACTCTTACAATTAGATGAATATTAGGTTGATCAATGATAAGCCATGTGTCTTTGAAACCTCATTACTCTTATATCAGACTAGTCACTGATAAGGCAGAATTTCCCTGCTTCTATTATCACTGGCTAGCCCTTCATAAGGCGGGTACTCTTATTACTGAAAAGAATGTTGGATTGGTTAATGACAAGGCGGGTGTCCTTGAAACCTCACTACTCTTATATCAGACTAGTCACTGATAAGGCAGGATTTCCCTGCTTCTCTTATCACTGGCTAGCCCTCAATAAGGCGGGTGTCCAAGGATCCTTGCTCTTATTAATGACCAAGCGTAAGGCTCATCGGAGTTAAGGCAAGCTTTCCCTGCCATTCTTACCTCCACACAAGCTTTATCGATGGATCAAGCTATCGCCTTCGATGGCATTCGAGCTCTGAATCGTTGTCCGTTTCGAGGACTTATGCTTAGATCAGTCGTATGACAATAAATAAATGACATGGATCATCATCGTTGCATTCAATCACAACAAGTTGAAACAACAAGTACCCATCATCATTAGGCGACGTATAGAGAGAAGAATATGAGTAATCGACCCCCTTTGCATCCACATCCCCAAAGAACACCCACATAGCAAGATCGTTGTACCCTCGTTACTAACATAGTCATAGGTAGCAGCCTAAAGGTTACAAATTTAGGGTTTAGGGTTTATGTTGAAGTCAATATACTTCACTGTGCCCTGCCTCCAGAGTTCCGCCTGAACTCCGGCAGAGCTCCCGCAATCGCCCTGTTATTGGTCATATACAACTCATGCAATCGATTGCTAGGCTTTTAGGGTTAGTTGAGGTAAGGGTTAACTCAACGGGGATCAAGCCCTAATCAATAAGTCGAGGGACATGTATCTGAAAGGTCCGCACAAAGACAAGCATGGAGGGGGAATGGAAGGAGGTGGGTGCCTATTGTCATCTCCCTCTCAGTGCCCCAGACCTTCTCTTTATCTCTCACCTGATGACGACAATTATAATAATAATAATAATAATAATAATAATAATAATAATAATAATAAAAATAACATAGTAATAACAATAATAATAATAATAATAGTAAAATCAAGTAATTACAGGAAAGGATGAAATAACAACAATCTAATTTGGCACCAGGTATCCATGAAACTTCATAGGTTTGACAAAAATATAATCAGATTCAACCCCCTTTTGATCGTGGCTATGGTATACCGCCCTTAACAGAGCATCCCTCCCATTCGTTGGACCCTACTTTGTTTGCCCATACACACAATACACTCTCATCCGATTTGGAACCCCGAACGTCTGACATACTCACTTATACATACGCATGGTAGTCGTTCTGCGTGCTTCATCACAACCACCGGCAACTGTCATAGCGCCTGTTTGTGAGACTACGTGGACTCATGTTCGCTGCCTAACATGCCTTGACTATAGCCTGTCAGTGCCCTGCTGCCCGGCCTGCAGCTCGCGCCATCTCGTGCTTGCGTGCGGATGTGTAGCCAATGCTTTGTTTCTAGTGATTTGTGGTCAGTTTGTAACGTGCTAGCCCCATGCTACGTGCGCCCGGGCATAGCAATCCTATGGTACATGCGCCCTGATCCCAACCATCTGATGCAGCAACTTCTTCTAGAAGGACGCAGAGCGCGGCCCAGTTTGCACTTTAATCAACTAGTGCGCAGCAACCGTCTGAGACCCTTGTCGAACATATGTTAGGGCGAGGGCCTTCAGCGCATATTCAGGCCTGCCTTCACTTAGGGCGTGCGCAAGGCTTGCTGGAGCCACAATTTTCATCAATGCCAACAGTAGTATTTAATAGGATAATAATAATAATAATAATAATTAAAAAAAAAAACAATAATGATAATAATACCAATACTACTACTAGTAGCTTTGGGAAGCGGCGAGATGACAGATCCCGGGTTGCAGAGTCTTATTGAAAGTCGGGAATTCCCAACACTTGTTCAGAGAGTGGAATAACATTGATGCGACACTTAACGGGGAATCAAGGTACCGCGTCCGGTTACCGCTATAAGCGTGCTCCTGCCATCGCCAACATATATGCCCTGAGTCCGTCTTCCTACTTGGTACTTAGTGCCCAACTACTATCATGTAGCCGCTACCAGCCTACGAATTGACTAATGCGACTTGTTGATATTAAACAGCAGCGCTGAAGTATATGAAAATGTCGTCCCCGTGGACTGTTGCTTAGGCCGGGTACGTGCCCGCACATCATCCCCCTCATCTTGCTCTCTCTCTTTCCCTTTCTGTGTACGTGTCTCTCTCTGTGTATTGCTGTGTCGTCACAGGCTATGTCTAGTTGTGCATGTCACAGTCTGTATCCTATTGTGTATGTCACAGTCTGCGTCCTACTGTGTATGTCACAGTCTATGTCCTATTGTGCATGTTTGTGGCACTGTGACTGTGTGACTGTCTCTGCGCGTCTGTGTCACTGTGACTGTGTATTTGTGTCACAGTGCACTACCTGTCACCGTGTCTGTGTATGCCACTGCGTTCGTGTTTTCAGTGTGCACCATGTGTCGTTGTGCACTGTGTTTTCAATGTGGACTGTGTGTGTGCACGTCGTGTGACTGCGTGCGTGACTGTATATGCGACTGAGCACTACGTGTTACCGTGTTTGTGTCTATGTCCTTGCGTGTGTGCCTGTCTGTGCACACGTGGCTGTCTGTGTGTGAGTACGGGACATCCGGGGAGGTCCAGAGTTGCGTGCGCGTGAACAATCATGCCGGGAATACAGTTGTTATGGATCGTGTTCGTGGCTCCGTTATCTCAGAGCTTTGTGTGGGTGCACGAGCGTCAGTGTGATTGTCATTTGTTTGTATACCTACTGGATGTCAAAAAAGACAGATCTCATTGCAATAATAATAATAATAATAATAATAATAATAATAATTGCTAGGAATATAAGTGTGAATGATATACAGAAACCCATGTTGCGAAATCACACAGATGACTGAGTAACCGTGTACAAGTAGAGAGCACAGTAGTTCTGAAAGTCCATCCAAATAGAGAAGTACAATGAA
>BFEA01000357.1:1554273-1578717 GCA_003427395.1 Chara braunii | reverse complement strand
TTTACTTAATCTGGTTCAGTGTCCTGAAAGTCAAACCAAAAATAGGATAGGGCTGCACACCATATATTCAGTCAGGCGATGCAATGGGAAATACAGTTATGGGTTATAACTGGGTTTATAGAGGGAAACGCAATGGTTACCTGTCAGTTCCCTGCCTCCAGGTTTCCTCCTGAGTCCCGGCAGAGCTCCCGCAATCGGTGGGGCGTACCTCCCACAAAGGCCTTGGCGCGGATTACGGGTTGCAATCCCGCCTGCCGCCTTCCTCTCAGAACCAGATTAGACTAAACTTAGACTTAGAAAGGCAGATGGAGAAAGTTTGAGTCCCTCAGATCCAAGAGAGGTGCTCTCAGACTCGCAGAAGAGGGCCTTGATACCTTGATGCTCCTGAGGGCCCCGCAATGGCGGCCAAAAGTAACAGCTTGAACAAATCTCCAGATCAAATTGCCAAGGTCCAACTCCTGCCGACTTTTCAACTTGCAGCATTGACTTCCCTTCCCTGTACAACCTGATCCCCTCTCCAAACTTCGCCCAGTCGCGGCCGCTCTGACAGCGTGTAATGGTCTTTAGGTGTAGCAGCAGTTCACACTCTGGCCCCTTGACACAACAGCAGTGCCCAGCAAATAATTCCGCAACAAAACACAGTGGCGCACAACAACGACCAGTAGCAGCAGTAGTAATTCAACAGCAAAAAGTCTGTCGTCCATAGTTCCACAGCAATATGTAGTTACACAGTCTGCTGCCCTTTTTGCTCAGCCTACAGAGCTCACACAGTTCCACAGTTACACTGTCTGTAGCCCTTCTCAGTTTACCCAGCCTGTAACAGGATACACGGACAACACAGTTAACACAGTTTGCACGGCTTCCGCGGCTTGCACAGTCTGCAGCAGCTTACCCAATCCACACAGTCTACAGCAGCCCTGTCCCTTCCTAGTTTGTGCTCACTGCTCTTCATCATCCGGCCGAGGAACACACCGACCAACAGGTAAGTTCTCCAACCCTTTGGCTCACTCCCCACTCCGCATCAAAGATGCGGCCCAAAGTAGTGTCTAGCAGCAACTGTTGCAGACAATTTGCTGCGACAGGAATCCGGGCGCAAATGGCCGTTTTCAGCGTTTAGCAACGGTAACACACCACTCCCAGCAACGGCAGCAATTCGCAAGAGCTCTCACTCAGACCGGCGGGAACCAGGCGGCGAGGCAGCGCCAGAGCACAAACGGGGCACTCTATAACTCAAACACAGAACGAGGCAATACATCAAGTAGCATATAAGTCTCCAGCCTTACTCCTATCTGCAGCGTCCCCCACAGTTTTGTGGCCCCTTCGCCGTTTACACAACCTGTAGCATCTCTGTAACAGGATCGACCGTCGCAGTCTTCTCTCCTCTACCCACGGTCCACAGCACCACAGTCTTCGTGTCGTACTTATGCACAGCCTTTCCCGTAGTCACTCGACTGTTCACGGCAAAACTACAGCAGCCCGTATCAGTAATGCCCACAACAGTTTGCAGTAGACGCCACCACTGCCGCTGTAACAGACTCCCCTCGCCCAGCGCAACCCTCAACTCGCTTGTCCAAGAAAGGCAGGAATGCGTTGACGTTCCCCACCAAGTTTCCAAACCTGAGCATCAAAGGAGGTCGCTGTTACCAAGGGAATCCTCATTGGTCTCTCTCCCTCTGCTTAGTTATATGCTTAATTGGGCCGGTACTCCCGCCCGACCTGAGATCAACTCTTCGACAACACCCTGTTGTGCAGCAGGGTCCGGCGGTCGACGGGTTGTCACTCTCTTCGACGTCCCCTTTCTGGGAACCTGCACACGGCCCGCTGCAGAGGTTGCCTCTCAAGACTACAATTCAAGGGGCAACAGAGCCCCCGGATTTTTCAGTCTGGGCTATTCCCGGTTCGCTCGCCACTACCAACACGAGCCCTCTGAGCCCCCTCCCCTCTATGCCTTGATAACGCTTGACCAGGTTCACTCGTTCCTCTTTTTTTTTTTTTTTTTACTACCTCTCTATCAAGACTCACCTCATAGTCTGACTCATAGGTGTAGAAAAAATCGTCGTCCCATACTTTCTCCCGCTTGGTTTCAATGAGGATTGAGTAAAATTTTGCTCTTCAAATTTTCTGCCATAGCTCTCCCGCAGTGCCATTCTTTTCTACCACCTATTTTACTAACTCATAACTAGATCTAACTCCAGAATTGGGTTCGTGATCCCAAAAAACCCCCGTTACGAATCTTTCCCCGCCCTTTTTCATCAAGAAACGTGGAAGATTCACACTTTTTCTTCCCTCACCTTCCCACCTTCAGCCATAGCTCCGCGCACGATCTTCTCTACTAACCTCCTAATCTAACAACCTACCACTAAAACTAAGTTCAGACTCGGATTCCCGCGGTCAATAAACCCCCATTTTGGTTCTTCTCTTGCCCGATTCCATAAAGAATCGGTCGTGTTCCATCTTTCCGACTGCGCCCAAATCCGCAACCCGCCATGCCTATTCTCCAAAAGCGCACGCACCTGGTCCCTTTCCTAGTACAGGTTCGTTCACTATCCACTCACCTTCCGCGCGTTGCCTCCCGTAGCTCTCATTCGCTGCACCAGGCCGCCCGGTCCACTCGCTGTTGCTCAGCGCTGCCCTGCCTAGTCAGTCCCCTCACCATTTTCTCTCTCTCTCTCTCTCTCTCTCTCTCTCTCTCTCTCTCTCTCTCTCTCTCTCTCGCTCGCTCGCTCGCTCGCTCTTTGTGCTCGTCACTTTTCCTACCGCCGCGCTGGCATCTGGCAGTCTTAGTGGCTCCACCCCATCGCCCGTCGGTCCCTACACCCTACCCCTTCGCGCTATTGCCCGTCAGACCCACGCCCGCTGCTTCCTTCCCTACTGCGCATGCATGCTGCGCAGGATCCCGTCCGGATCCTTTCTCCCATTGCCTGTTGTTCGTCACTCCTAACTGCTTGTAGCCTTAGCGCCCGCATTGCTGGCCTCTTTGCACAATGCGCTGAGATAGCGCTTCCGCATGGCTTTCGCAGGAATCAGCGGGTGACTGGGCGTTGCTCCTTGATTTATACTCCGGTCGTTGGTCTGCCCTTTTGCCATCGACCCTTCATCTCTCTCTTAATACGAACACGGTGCCAAGTCCCAGCATGGAACGGGACCGGCAATAACAAAGAAAGTAAGAATAAAAATAAAAAAATAAAAAACTGAAAAATAAAATAAAAATAAAATAAAATAGGCAGGAAAATAAATAAAAATAGGGTGGTCTTGGGAAAACAAGGGAACTACTGGCACCTCGCCAGTATCACGGGTCGGGCCCGGGGTCGCATCCTCTGGCAAAACCAAAAGGGATGGCTCATTGGGCCCTCAACCCCTTGATTTCTTCGTAACTTTCCGCCGCTCCCCTGCTGCAGTCCGCCGGCCTCGAACCCCGAACCTCCGCCGTGTCAGTCCAATATCGTAACCAATAAGGCTAAGTCCAAGCTTGGTACTAGCAAGCCCAAGATTCTATTTAAAATAGTATGGCGCGGTCGTCCAGGGCCGCGAGGCGCCCTACACTATCTTCTCCACCTACACCTACTCCCGCAACCCTCGACAAGTCCCCGCAGGCCTACCGACCGTGCCGCGGCTATCCCTTACTTAGCCGCATCCATCAGGGCCCATCATCTGGACTCGACTAAAGCCCGCGCTGGCTCACTAAACCCTTCCATCGTACCAAACGGAAGCAGAGAATGGGGCGTCCCTCCTAGGTTAGTCGGCTTAATCAAGGCAAACACCTGTTATAATGAATCACGCTGGCCGGAATCCACGTCGGGCCTTCCATCGCAATCAAAGAGGGAACAAACATGCGCGCCTCAAACCTGCACGCCCACACACCCTCTATTCTCGGACACTACAACCAACCTCTCAGTCAACGTCTCCCACGGCTCATGCGGTGTTTTCAAACTTCAGTTAAACTTATTTTTCTGTCACTTGCAAAAACCAGGGTGGATACCCTTGTAAGGGTATTCGCGCCGACATCGCTACTACCCCTGATTAACATGCATGCATTTGTGTCTGACTATATGATTCTGCCGTGACTTTCCTCTTCATCAAGTTCAAACTAGAAAAATGCTATGCATGCATGCGTGATGGTTAAAGTGATTCAGGAGTTCGTGTATTGTAAATAAATGATGGAATGCGGATCTCATTCAGGCGTCTCGATCTCGTTGTCTGATTGTTGATGTAATTTGTGTATGGCTAACTCTTTCTTAAAACACATGGTGAGAACGAGAAGCTCTCGTATGGGCTGTCCCACTGTGTGTGTGTGTATTTTTGGGTACATAAGGCAGCGGGGATGTGGACTCTGTGAAGTTATGTCCTGCTTGATAGGACCTTCTAACATTGATGAGGGTTGAGGTCGCTACAGAAGTTATTGGATTGCGCATGGTTATGTACGTTAAACTTTGAGATTATTGATTCACTAACCCATGACTTATATATGTATCATTGTCGAAAAACTATGACTAACACTCACCTTCTCTAAGTTAGACTGACTCAAGTCAAAAGTCAGTCGAATGTCATATGAGAAATACGTAATGAGGTGAGAGCTCTCGTGTGAACTTCCTCATTAAGTGTTTCATTAAGTCATCGGGATGTGGCCCCGTGTGCATGCTCGCCTGACTCTAAGACTTTCAATTGATCTAAAACACAGGGGTTCTTCTAAGGAAGTAAGCTGGCAGGGGTAATAAGAGGAGTGAGGTCCCGAAAGACCCGCCTTATTACATGAATCTGCTTTAAGAAAGGAAATGTTGTAATAAGAGGAGCAAGACCTCGTGAGGTCTGCCCTATTACCAACCAACACCAAGGGATGGTGATAGGAGGAACAAGGTTCCGTAAGGCCTGCCCTATCACCGACGAATCCTTGCAAAAGGGGATGGTGATAGGAGGAGCAAGGTTCCGTGAGGCCTTCCCTATTGCCGACGAATCCTGGCAAAAGTGGATGATAATAGGAAAAGCAAGGTTCCATGAGGACTGCCCTATCACCGACAAATCCAGACAATGAAGGGCAGTGATAACTCCGACAAATCCCGGTAGATCCAGTGAGATCTACCCTAATACCGAATGACGTCACACAATGAAGGACAGTGATAAGAGAAGCAAAACCTGTGTGGTCTGCCTTATCACTTACATGTCGTTGGAAGAAGAGAAGATGGTAGGGGTGGGAATCTCGTGTGATCTACCCGTTTATGACGAGTCTTATGAAAACCCCGCAAAAGACTAACTCATTGATAAGGTTCACTATCGGATTCTACTAAGGTGGAGGTAGAAGGAATGTGCCACCGTGTGACATGTCTTGCTACCTTAACCTCTTGAATGATGTCAATCTTATGATTCTATTCCAAATAAGATTGATTTTGTTTTGTCTGTGCATGTCTGGAATAGAAAATCATATGATGAAAGAGAAAGTATTGACAATGTTAGTTTTATATTTTTTTTTTCTTTAGACGATTATCTTTAGATTGGTCTGATAACAAGTTAGTGAGGCTACCTAGAGGGAGTTATGTCGATGTAATATTATTCCCAAATACAATGAAGTTTACGATATTGAGGTTCAGATACGGTCATATCGATCGCAAAGATATGTTTAGACCATGTGCACCTGTGTGTGATTGCATGTCATTTTAGTCAAGAAGACTCATTATCAGTCTCTATAAGACTACACGTTGCTATCTTATGATAACATGTTTGCTTCCCAACTCAACCCTCACTCACTCTCGACGCCCACACTTTGCATCGACCTTTGCACTGAAAGACATTTATGATTTCGGAATATTGACTAAAGGGTATATGTTTGGTAAAAAAAGGTCATTGAATGACTAAACGTCAGATGAGGATGAATGGCTAAGTTGAAAAAAGGATGTCTGACTGAAAGGTTGAAAGTGTAAGCGTAATGTGGGTGGAAGTGAATAAAAGGTTGACTTCGTCTGAATTGTGCAATGTGACTGACTTTTGTCTGCAGGTAAGTAAAACGACCAGCCAGGCTATGCACTGCAACCCGTTGAGAAACTTGCGCTCTCTTCGGTCTTAATTCTCGACCTTATGTTTTTCCCTGATTGTTAAGCAGATTAGAATTATTGCTCGGGCGAAAGCCTTATTCATTTCATGTCAATTTCATACATATATGTTTGAAAGGTCAATAACCTATGTTTTCCCTTGAGGAAAACAGACTCTCTTTCTTAATAACATGTTATTCGTTAAAATAATACATTATTTCCAAATAGTATTTTTTTTTCGAGAAACTCGAAATTTATACGAGGCTGACGAAAAAAGATCCTCATTATAAATTAATATACAATACATAAAAGTCACCGTTCAATGGATAAATCTTGAACACATTTAATTCTTTTTCAAAACGTTATTCTGTACAAGTTCAATTACCGAAGTCGGATACATCCTAATTAAATTGGGACTCATTCTATGAACATTGCGAATCGAAGGTTCAAACCCTCACTCTAATGTTGCCCTTGGAAGGGGTGCATAGGAGTGACACGAAATAGACTTTTGCAGAGGCTCCAAGAGACGTGTAGACGTGACAAAGTTTTTTTTTAAGTTTGATTGAATAGTAGGATACATCCGAATTAAATTTTTCGTTATTCAGATTCTGAACATTCATTCAAGCTCACAAGTTTTATAATATGTTAAGTGATGACAAGGACTAAGTGTCTGAGGATCTTATCATAGTTTCGCAAGTCAACAACCGTACATCATTCATTAAATATCCTCAAGACAATTAACAAGTTAAACTCATGACATGAATTGATGACAAACAAAGAAACTTACACTTTGTCAAGTTTCGAGACGAAATTCAATGAACACATTAGGAGTCACTAATACCACTGATACAGTACAAAATCATTCTCAAGACAATTGACAACTTATGATAACTTGATTCAGGAGTTTAAAAAATTAAAAACAAACCGGGTTATCAGATCCATATATTATGAAGTCGTAACAATTACAATAGCTTCAAAAGTTCTCCCTAAGGAGGTACACAATCATTCTCAAGACAATCGACTACTTGAAAACTAACAAAAGTTACCTGGTCCATATATTATGAATTTGTAATAGTTACTTCAAATTTTTCCAATAACCAAACAGTATGCAAGACTATCCAAATCAAACTAAGACATACTAAGGTATGAAAAGTCAACTATACCTTACAAAACTGAGCCAAACTTTTTACATAACCAAACAGTTTGCAAGACTATGACCTAGCATGAATAAAATACCCTCAGCACCTTACACTATGAAAATTTCAACTAATGTGACATTCTAACACAACACTTTGAAAACTTTGAGACTTGTTACTCAAAGTATCAAAAAGTCGAAATGATCATAAGAAGCCTGCACTGCGAAAATTTTAACGAATGTGACATTCTAACACAAAACTTTAAAAACATTAAGACTCGGTACACAAAGTGTCAAAAAGTTGAAATGATCAGAAGAAGCCTCTTTGCAGAGCATTCACCAACGGTTCCCGTGTTGAACCGTCTACCATGCAAGTCGGGAGCGGAGGTTGAGGCAGATCTTCAAACTTCATAATGGAAACCGAGAAACCGTCAAGGGGACTCCCAGCATTGAGTAAAACACGTCTCATGAACAAAATAACGTTTGTAGCTCGTAGATAAACTTCTGTAAAGTCTCCGTGTCTCCAAATTTCTCCTCGACGCTCATATATTTGCACGTCAAAACAGTCCAGATCTGTAAACTTCACCATGATGACAAACATTTTCTGTTCTTCCGCTTCACATTTGAAGATTTTCTCATATTTAAATGAAAACGCTCCTCCCTTTGTGACGATCGTCGGCCGTTCAGACACTTCAATTTTAGTGACTACCACATTTTCAGCCATATCCGTTAAAATATAAAAATAATTTAAATCTGCACGCTGCACATGGCAAAAGTTACAATAACAGTGTTTCATCAAGGTCAGGATCCAGAGCCTGAGGTTACACTATGGCGACCCCAAGGCCCCCACGCCCAAGGTTAAAAATTAATTGAGAACTCTTGTTGATGTGAAGCGCGTAATCGAGAGAGCACATATCATTAGAAAATTTATTCCATGTAGTCAAGCATGTAGTGCATACTCAAGTACACCAATTCGTTCTCCTCATTAAGAAATGACGAACATCACCCTCTTGAAGAGGTAGCCTCTAGCCCGCTCCCTTCTCTGGAAACACTTTGTGTTTGTAAGACGTACATGTCGAAAGTTTTGTCATTATGCAACCATCAGACGAGGACATGCTTCAAAGAGTGTCATTTTGGGTTGACCTTGTTTGCAGTGATGTTGACAAGAACGAAGATTCACCAACTTATAACCATTTTAAAATGGAGTACTGGGTTCCAATTGGGAAAGCGAGCACACTAAGAGAATTGTATGTCAACGCATGAGAGAAAAAATGGAGAAAAACTCTAGAGCACGGAGAACAATATCAACATGTGAGAACTGTTGCGTTTTCTTGGATGAGACAAACAAAGACGAATGGCAGAGTCGCAACCATTCGTCCTTGTTTGTCTCATCCAAGAAAACGCAACAGTTTTCATATGTTGATATTGTTCCCCGTGACCTGGAGTTTTTCTTCATTTTTTCTCCCATGCGTTGGCATACAATTCTCTTAGTGTGCTCGCTTTCCCAATTGGAACCCAATACTCCAGTTTGAAATGGTTGTAAGTTGGCGAATCTTCGTTCTTGTCAACAACACTGCAAACAAGGTCAACCCAAAATGACACTCTTTGAAGCATGTCCTCGTCCGATGGTTGCATAATGACAAAACTGTCGACATGTATATCTTCGAAAGGATCAAAGTTGGTCTTAGGCTTGTCCTTTTGAAGATCTACGAACAAAGGTTTTTTTTTCTTGGCAGAGTCGCAGTCATTCGTCCTTGTTTGTCTTATCCAAGAAAACGCAACAGTTCTCACATGTTGATATTGTTTCTCGTGACCTGGAGTTTTTTTCCATTTTTTTCTCTCATGCGTTGGCATACAATTCTCTTAGTGTGCTCGCTTTCCCAATTGGAACCCAGTACTCCAGTTTAAAATGGTTGTAAGTTGGCGAATCTTCGTTCTTGTCAACATCACTACAAACAAGGTAAACCCAAAATGACACTCTTTGAAGCATGTCCTCGTCCGATGGTTGCATAATGACAAAACTGTCGACATGTATGTCTTCGAAAGGATCAAAGCTGGTCTTAGGCTTGTCCTTTTGAAGACCTACGAACATAGGTTCTTTTTTCTTGGCAGAGTCGCAACCATTCGTCCTTGTTTGTCTCATCCAAGAAAAGGCAACAGTTCTCCCATGTTGATATTGTTCCCCGTGCCCTGGAGTTTTTCTCCATTTTTTCTCCCATTCGTTGGTATATAATTTTTTTAGTGTGCTCGCTTTCCCAATTGAAACCCAATACTCCAGTTTGAAATGGTTGTAAGTTGGCAAATCTTCGTTCTTGTCAACATCACTGCAAACAAGGTCAACCCAAAATGACACTCTTTGAAGCATTTCCTCGTCTGATGGTTGCATAATGACAAAACTGTCGACATGTATGTCTTCGAAAGGATCAAAGCTGGTCTTATGCTTGTCATTTTGAAGATCTACAAATAGAGGTGGGAATGACAACCTTCATGAAGTGCCAAACAGGCGGCAACCAGAGCTGTTGAGTGGCAAAAGCACTCTTAAGGAACCTTGTGGTTGCGTTCGGAACTTATTGGCGTAGCACTTGATATTACTCACAAAGCAGTTATGGATGTCGGTTGCATCGACACATCATATGATGCCTTACAACCATCCAGTGGTTGACTGGAGGACCTTCTACCCGGTGTGGATTTTTTAGAGCAGATTTGACGCAATCCACCATCAGATCCATATCGGAGAGGGGGACTTGTCATCCTGCCACTGTTTACTGTAGTCATCATGTGGGAGTTGACGACGCGAGGACTCGAAAATAAATACTCTTAGCGGACTTTGCGACCGTGTTTGAAACTTATTGGCGTAGCACTAGATGCTCACCAAGCAGGTTCCGGATGTCGGTTATATCGACATATCATATGATGCCTTACGAGCAAGCAGTGGTTGACTGTCAGGGCCCCTTCATGGTGTGGATCTTTAAGAGGAGAGTTTCACACTGCACCGTGAGATCCATATCCGAGAGGGGGACATGCCATCCTGACACTGTTTACTGTGGTCATCATTGGGAGTCGACGATGCGTGGACTCGAAAATGAATACTCTTAGCGGACTTTGCGACCGTGTTTGAAACTTATTGACGTAGCATTAGATGCTCACCAAGCAGTTCTGGATGTCGGTTATATCGACATATCATATGATGCCTTACGAGCAAGCAGTGGTTGATTGTCGGGCCCCTTCTTGGTGTGGATCTTTGAGAGGAGAGTTTCGCACTCCATCGTGCGATCCATATGGGAGAGGGGGACCTGCTATCCTGTCGCTGTTTACTGTAGTCATCATGTGGGAGGCGACGACCTGAGGACCCGACAATGAACACTCTCAGGGGACTTTGCGATCTTGTGTGGAACTTATTGGTGTAGCATTAGATGCTCACCAAGCAGTTCTGGATGCCTATTGTATCGACACATCATCCTTTACAAGCAAGCCGTAGTCGATTGCTGGCCCCCCTCCCCGGTGTGGATCTTTGAGAGCAGATTTGACGCAATCCACCGTTAGATCCACATCGAAGAGGCGGACATGCCATCTTGCCACTGTTTACTGTAGTCATCATGTGGGAGTCGACAACGCAAGGACCTGACGATGTTCCAATTGGGACATGCTCTTGATTCGCAATGTGCAGGTGCTGACCATCGGTGCGTATGCAGCCTATCGATCGAAATAGGATCTTTCTCTAGCATCAATTGGGGGAAACCGACGACGTATTTGCCGGCGACGAGAGGGAACAAGGTCGTGCGGTCGGTAACTTTGGATGGATCTGATACAAAAGAAGTCTCGTAGGACATGCATGATTGCAGCGTCGATCGATGATATTTACGAGTCTCACGTCACTTTCCATAAGGCAACGATCAGTGCATAGACGGATTATGGACATGGGCATAACGTTTCATGACAGCCAATCCGAATACCATCCCCAACAATTGCCAAACAGTACGAGGTCAGATGGTTGAAAGGGCGGAGCAATGTTGGGAACCTTGCGAGCTCGCAAGGTGTGCAAGCAAGCAACTCGAAGGTGTCAAGTTGGCAAGTCGCACAGACCTCATCGCATGGGTTGTTTTGTGGTCAAGCATCACCCGGGGGAAGCCGACGACGTATTTCGGCGACAAACGTGGTCAAGGTCGTGCAACCGGCAACTTCGGATGGATTCAAGACAGAAAAGTCCCTGAAGGAATGGATGATTGCAGCGTCCATTGAAGATAGTAAGTTCACTTTCCACCTAGCGATGACCGAAGCAAAGGCGAATGTGAGGTAGCTCCTGCGCGTCTATATGCTCGGTTGATGTTAACAGAGGGGCCCTCTGCCCAACACCCAAGTACAACAGGATACATATGACACATGCGCATTTCAGCACCACCATGCATAGACAATGACTCACAATACTTAATCGGGGTGGACCATACATTTGACACATGTGCGTTTGAACACCTACTTGCATGCATATAGACTCGTGACAGAGAAGTGTTGAGGGTGATGAAAAAGAAGGGGCCATCTACCACACGACCAATTTATTCAGGAAAAACAGTGCACATCGGGAACATGCGGATGTAAACAAAGTCATCCATTTAGAGAAATTGAAGATACAAAAACGGTCGCGACGACGAAAACAAAGGGTTCCTCTAACACACAACAAATTTCACAAGTGGTGATCATCTTACACATGCAATGGTGGGAATTGACAGGCAGTCACAGCAACTCGCGACACAGAAGAGGTGAGGATGATGAAAAGGAAGAGACCATCTACGACACGACCAATTTTAGCAGGAAAAACGGTGTACATCAGGTATATGCACATGTAAACACAGCCATCCATTTAGAGAAACTGGAGTATAAAAAAATGGTCGGGATGACGGGAACAAAGAGCCTCTAACGCACAACGAATTTCAAAACTGGTGATCATTTGACACACGCAAATGGGGACAGTGGCACCCAGTTCCAGCAACTCATTATACTAGCTATCAGGGTTGTCGAGCCCCGGCCCTGGGCCCTGTCGAGGGTCCCGGGGATGAGGGGTCGACTCAAATAACCAGGACGAATCCCTTCCGATTGGCATTGAGTATCGGTTCGTAAGTGAAACCATCAACGAAGCACATTGGGACTGGCGGTTGAGGCGAGCTATTGCGTTCGAATGTCGCGACATCGGCCGAGGAACTTGAAACTTTTTCATCAGTGTCTTTGTTCGATACAAAAGACAACACGCACAATGGAGGGGGGTGCCATCACATGCACATCTTCGGTTATGGTTCGGATACATCGGAACCTTAGAAGTATGAAGAATGTACGAAGAAACAAAGGGGGGGAAGTCGCACGAACCACTGACTTAACGGTTGTTCTTCATAGTTGTTTCGTGCTGAGATATTCCAAAATTTCATACTATGTTAAGAAGCCTAGCAGGGATGCATCCACACCACCGGATTTGCAATTTTGTTAATTGCAAACCCCCTAATTAGCCGTTACCCAAGACAACAAAAAAATTTCCATGAGAAATGAAAGTTGAAAAAAACTTCTATAAAAAAAAAATCCTTCATATTTATAAATTATTATTCCAATGTTCATCCAATTCTAAAATTTCTAGTTCTATTTGATAAGTTTCTGTCTAAATACGAGTTTTCCCTTCCAACTACATCTATTTGTTCAAGATGGAATGAAAGGCTGGACGACTTTATGAAATGTTTTAATTAAATTTTCATTCTACTACAACACATATCTTCCTACTTAGATTGGATTAACATATTTATGACTGAAAATCCTTACTTGGAATGACGGTCCAATAAAAATATTTCATGAACTCATCCAGACTTTCATTCCATCGTTAACATGCAGTCCAAATAAGAAGGGATGCCCTATTATTGGAATTAAAGTTTGCAAGTAAGATGAAAAAGTTTAAAATTGGAATGACATTTTTTAAGATGGAATGAAAATTTGAAATTTATATTGCAATTTTACTATAGAATGATTATTTAATTCTGGGAAATTTTTCCGTTGGAGACTTCCACGCGCAACGCAGGATGTGGTTTGGATTCATCCGAACCACCTTTTGGACAATAGTGATGGGTGACTGAGATGTTTTGCGAGCTGACCGTCGTCTTCTTTTGACACAGAAGACAATACGCACTACAGATAAGAATGTCATCCCATGCGCATCTTCGGTTATGGTTCAGATACATCCGAACCTCAGGAGCACGCAGAAGCATAGGGGTGTGGTCGCAAGAAATCATTCCTTAACGGTTGTTCTCCAAGACAATTTCGCGATGCAATTTTCATAAACTGCATATTTTGTTAAGAAGCGTGGTTGGGATGCATCCAATTCTTGATTTATACAGATAACGATGACCCCCCTCCATCGGCCAGGTGCCCTCACTAACCGTTCCCCGAAGGACTACCCAATGCACTGTGCGATGTGGTGAATAAAACAATACACACAAAAAATGGAAGCGTCATCCCGTGCGAATCTTCGGTTGTGGTTCGGATACATCTGAACATTAGCAGCAAAGGAGAATTCTGTTCTCCACGTCTGTTCCGTGCTGCAATTTTTCAAAGTTCAATTTCATGTCCAGAAGCCTGGTTCGGATGCATCCGATTTGCCAAGATGTTAATTGGAAGTCGATGCCTTGTCCCGTCCTTATCCGTTCCCTATGAGATTTCACTTCCCTGGGAGGGATGTGGTTCGGATTCATCCGAGCCTGGTTCGAATGGATCATTTTCATAATTTACAAATTCCTTCATCGGAAGTTGATGTTATGTCCCTCGTTACCCGTTCTCGTTGATACTTCCCGCCGCACCGAGGGATGTGGCTCGGATTCATCCGATCCACATCAAACGTTTTGGATCGAGGCGGAACTAAAAAGTCTTGTGAGATGATTGCCTTCCTCCGTCGACACAAAAAAAATACGCACAACAGCCGGGAGTGCCATCTCGTGCTCATCTTTGGTTGTGGTTCGGATACATCCGAACCTAAGAAGAAGGCAGAAGCAGAGGGGGGAGCTTCGATTTTCGAAAATCCCATATGATAATCATGATTTGCAAGTTCGTTAATTGGAAGTCGATGGCCTTCTTCCGTTGGACCCGTCCCCTCCCTACCCGGTTCCCCCAGAGAGTTCCCGATGCGACCCCCTCCCCACGCCACCCTGCCACCCACCCGCTGCCGCACTCGCCCCCCACACCCACCTCAGTACGTCTGAAAAACACGACTCGGATTAATCCGAATCGAAATGTAGTCGTCGAGGATTGAGATCTGGTCATTCTATGATTTGATTAGTGCCTTGCTTCAACACAGAAGTGAACACACGGTTTCCTATGGTTGTAGTTTAGCGACGTTCCCGCCGTCGTCTGCGCGTACCATGTCCACGTGAGTGTCGCATATTCGAATGACTTCACGATGTAGCCTCCACGTCATGTACCGTTGCTCTGGCTAGAAGTACGCCGGGTTTCGGGGAGACTAGTTTGATGGGTGAGTTCGCAGTTGTGGTTTGGTTATGACGTTCTCGCAGATGCGCGATCGTGGCGATCTGGTGGGTCGTACAAGCAGTGCCTTGTTGCTCGACATGTCACTTTCGCAGGCTATCACGCATGGCGTGCCCTCAATATGCCTTCGTGGTGGTTGCGGAGGAATTGATGGCGGTATCGAACGCCTGTGTCGAAGTCCATAGGTTACATCCCTACAACTCTCCGATCTAATCTACAAAGCGTCCACTGCGCGGACATTGAGTATGGACGTTACGATGCACGACGCTCGATCTTGGCGTTTGAGATGAGATGCTGCATGAATGGTCGTGCTCCGAGGATGTTGTGGGTGCGCCATGGAACTTGTCAATGCTCCGTTCATCTTGGAGGTGAGCGATGGATCGTCGTGAAATGAAGTCGATTTGCGTGAGGTGTGTGGCGTCCGGGGACGGGTGGCTTCCTCGGTGCTAGCTGTGTGTGAGATACGGGGCGATGGATCTTGGCAGTTCACGGTGGGTCTTCGCAAAAAAGAAGTTTGACGCGTTGAAAATATTGATGGAAGCTGCATGTGTTGTGAGAGTTCGGCGTGCAGCGTTCCGATGATAGGCATACGGGATCACCAAGTCGATCGGCACAAGATCCGAAAGACGTCAAGACCGTTGATAGGTAGATGGGATCAGCAAGTCGATCAGCATGTGATCTTGAGGACGTGAAGACCAATGGTCATGCGACGTCGTTCACGCGTCAGATGTGTTCGTCAAGCACGTCTAGCGATCTTAACTGCGAACGCCGCAAGCTAGGGCCATATGCAGACGTCATGAACATGATGATGACATCATCATATGTCAATAGCTCGCGACTTTTGTGGTTTTGATCAGCAGACCCGTGCAGCGAACATATCTGACGCGTGTACTACGTTGCATGGCGATTGGTTTTGGCGTTGTCAAGATCGTGTGCCGATTGACTTCGTATGTAAATGACGGGGAATTCGACGGAGCCGGCCGTGGGGAAGAAGAAGATGTGAACGGGCGACTGGATTCCGATCTCTTCAGGAAGGTGGGGAAAGTTGAAATGGAAATTTGGGTAGAAGAAGATGTGGATGGGCAATGAGAAGACGTAGGGCCTTGGAAGAGTTAAGGGGCCTAGTAGATGGCGTAGGTCTGTTACTCACCTGCGATTCAATAAACACCTCAAGCACACGCAAGAAGAGCCAAGCACGAGCGAGTTCACACGCAAAGTCGCACATCATACGCTGTTTACGGAAGGGCCCCCCACTATCGACGAGTGCATGAAAGAACAACGGCCTCAAAGCTGTTGTGCCCGGCGATATGATGGCGGGCGCCTTTTGGCGATGGTGGACGCGTCGCTGTGGCAGCACACGGAACGAATGACACCAACGACTGTGGTTGATAGCCACGCGGGTTGGATTGATGTGGTCCAGTGGCACAGTGGTTGCCGAAAGGGGGGGAGGGCCCTTGTGCTGACCACGGGCGGTCCCGAAGGAGAGTCGTGTCGGGGGCCGTGTCACAGTGCGGCGTGCCAGGCGGGCCCTTTTTTTTCGCGGACCGTCCGATCTCGAAGTCACCCTTTTCGTAACCGTTACGGGAGGGCGGGCCGTGATTTCGAGAGGACTGGTCAGTTCCAACCGCCCGATCACGCTCAATCGACGGCTGGGATACACTGGTTGGCGGAAACATTTCCGCCCAACTTTTGTTTTCGGGGCCCACACGGATGCATCCGCCTTTCAAATCCCGCCACCACCATTCGGCAAATCTACGCCATAGCGCTGTAGCCGCAGGCAATTGCAGGTGTCGCCAACCCGTACAACGGACAACTGAACTCTCGCTTTCGTACCATCCGCCCTTGCCATCGCCATAGCCATCACGTCCCTAAACATTTAAGTATCCATATCCTCCTTGCCTTCGCCATATCCCTCACGTCGCCATATCCTCGCGTCGCCATCTCCCACGTCGCCATCTCCCGCTTTGCCATCTCCCGCGTCCCCATGTCCAGCGCCATCGTTTTGTATGTCGTGATCTGCACCGTCATATTGTACGTCGCGATCAGCATCCACGTCGTCATCCCGCAATGCTTCTAATCGAATGACGAAAAAGGTACGTTCTCTCTCTCTCTCTCTCTCTCTCTCTCTCTTTCTCTCTCTCTCTCTCTCGCTCTCTTTCCTCTCTCTCTCTCTCTCTCTCTCTCTCTCTCTCCCTCTCTCTCTCTCTTGCCGCCTCTCTCTCTCTCTCTCTCTCTCTTTCTCTCTCTCTCTCTCTCTCTCTCTCTCAACCCAAAAGGACTTGTCATTCTGCATTCTCCTAGAGGCGCTCTTCATCCCGCATCCATCAACGTGCCCACAGATGTTGAGGACGAGTTGTCGGGACATGTGAGTGGGGCATGTAATCGGGGCGAGTGGTCGCCAACGAACCGGGACGTGTGAAGGAAGCGAGTTTTTTCTTTCGTTTGTCGGACGTGTGATTGGGGCGTGTGATCGAGGCGTGTGATCGGGACGAGTGGTCGCCAACGAACCGGGACGTGTGATGAAAGCGAGTTTTATCTTCCGTTTGTAGCTTGTTTGCATCGTGTTTTAATATTTTTGTCGAACCAATCGCAGGAGTTGATCTTTGAACAAGAAGAAGAGGAACGACACAGTTCGATGACAGAAGACGAATGAAATAGACGCACACAAAAAACGAACGAACGAATGGAACATACAACCGACGAAGACGAAGATGGAAGAAGAATACGAGTGAAAAATACGGGAAAGGTCCGCAGAGAAGGAAAAGACAAATGGAGCTAGGAGAAAAACTAGGAAAAGATGTGCTAACACTAACAAGACGAACGAAAATGTTAAGGGAAAGAAAGATGAATGAAAAAGACGAACGAGCGAATCGATAAGACCAGCGTAAAAGTTCAACAAAGAAGACGAATGAAAAAAACGAAATGATCTGCGAAGAAGAAGAACACGATTGAAGCGTGAAGTAAAACAGGATTCGCCTGTTTTAGTCCGCGCTTCGAGAGCGGTTTTCTTCTTTGCAATTTTTTTCGTATTTTTCATTCGTCTTCTTTGTTTACGTTTTTCGTTCGTCTTATCGGTTCGTTCATTTGTCTTTTTCGTTTGTTTTTTTTCGTTCAACATTTTCGTTCGTCTTATTCGTGTTCACCATTTTTTCCTAGTTTTTCTCCTAGCTTCGTTCGTTTTTTTGTTCTTTGCACTCGATGATCAAACTATAAGTGAACGGCGAATCTTGTCTTTGTTATTGCGTTGTCTTCCTTTGTTCATGATCGTGGTGTTTCTATGGATGTAGGCAACCCGAATACATCACGTTGTGAACATTGAACTCGTGAAAACCTAACAAAACCACAAAACCTAACATTTTTTATAAAATATTTTTTATAAAATGAAAAAGTAAAAGTCAAACATTTATTTTTGACAGATAAAAGAGAGCCTTTTGAACTGTTTCCTGAGAAAAAAGAGAAAAAATGGGCAAAAAGTCTAGTGATTCTCAAAATGTGCAAGAAAATAATTTCCAACAAAGTCCATGTTATAAGACTATAAGTCATTCTCAGTAGATTAGCAAAAAACATAGCTCAAACAAGACAATGTTTAAGGACTGCACGGCGAACTCAAAAGATGTTAAAAAAAACAGTTTAGTGAATACTCATTTATAAAACTATAAGTCGTTTTCAGCAGTTTGATGAAAACCAAGCTCTGCGAAAACTGGTTTATAGAACTATAAAATAATATAAATTAATATAACTCTATTTTTGAGCTAAGTGTAAAATCATTGTCAAAAAATATATGTTATGTAAAAAAAAAATTCAAACAACTTTTGTTTGGGAGACATCTTCAAATTTTCAGCCAACCACGATTTTAAATTAAAAAATGGAAACATATTTTAATAAAAAACAAAAAAAATAATGTATTCGTCCATATATGAGAGAACATGCGTGCATGTTTGGCAACCCCCCGAATAGGTTTGTCATGCTCCATACCTTATAGAACTATAAATATGGTTTTTTAAGATAAAAAACAAATTGGGATATTTCAGTTCCTTAACAAACGGTGTTTTCCACGGTAGTGATTTTTGGTTAAAACACTTGCTTCTCTCCTCACTACTTCCAGTGGTTATGAAAAAATATATTTTTATTTTTTTTTGCTGTTAATTTACTTCATGTATAATTTTGTTAATGTAGGAGGCCTAAAAAATTTACTATAAAAATCTTTAAAAATTTTCGTGCAAACCTAACAATTTTTTTTGTTAGGTTTTCATGAATCATATGTTTGTGATGAAAAGAGTCGAAGTGTCCTTTCACGCACATTTGTTTTGAACTCTCATGTTTGTTTCGCAGTTTCGCAGACATGTGCATGACCATCATCGGTCAGTCCTATCCACTTTTCCCTCAAATGAAAGGACACTTTGCGCACGTGCTAATGCCACCCACATCCACGGGGACCTTCCGTGAAGTTGATTTTGTGTCGCTTTCTTTTTCATTTTATTCCCTGCCTTTGAGCAGGATCGATGGATATAGTCATTGTCCGGTTGTTCGCATGTCTTCATTTCTCTGGTTCGCCCCTATCATCTTCATCGTAATCGCTGATCCAGATCAAAGATTAACAGATGTTGTAAGTGGCTTGTCGTTGTGCGCGAGGATTGATTGGAATGGCAATTAGTCGGTGGACGTAACGAAGTGCACAAGGAAAGACAATCACTAATGTAGGGGCGGAACAACCCATCACATAGTGCACGCTCAATAAGAAGTGGGGGAGCGATTGCAGCTTGCCCATCTTGTCTACCGAGCCTGTCTTTTTGCACTGTATCATGGCCGCTTTCGATTTCACCTCCGAAATCGCCCGACCCATACTGGTCATTGTCCCCACTCTCCTTTCGTGGGGCCTCTATCAGAAGCGCACATATCATCAGATGCATAGTCTCTCTAAAGCAGTCGGCCAAGACAGGAAGAAAATTGATACGCAAAGAGAGAGAGAGAGAGAGAGAGAGAGAGAGAGAGAGAGAAAGAGAGAGAGAGAGAGATGCTCACTATGCACGTGCACGAGTTCAGGACAACCGTGCTCCTCTCCAGCGAGACCCGTTTGAAGAGGCTGTACTTTCGTCATTTACTGAACGTTTGACGTTGTTGTGCTGACTCGGTGCTGCCATCCCGATCCCGATTGTTTTTTATTTATTTTTCTCACGGCTAAGGGTCGAGGCTACCTGGGAACGTGTCTGGCTACGTGTGATTGAAAGGGTCGTTCTCATTTTTGCATACCGGGTGAGTAGCGGGTAAAGCCTTGCCAGCTACAGTTTCTTCTTCGTGGTGATTGTTTCTACCCTGTTGGTCGTTGCAATTCTGGCGATCATGCCGATTCTTGATCATACTCGAAACCTCTTTGAGGCCTCGCTCGATTCATCTGCGTGACCGCACCATGCTTTCGCCTGCCAATCGAGTTTTTCCCACAACTGCTTGACTTCTATGAGCGGATCCAAGGGAAGTCATTATTAGTGTTTCTGGGAGGGCATAATCATCATAGTCGCAGTAGTAGTACTCAACTTCTCTTCGTTATTTCAGTAGTTGACTTTGTTCCGAGTAGGGGCATCAAATAACAAAATAGTACTAGGGGGTAGATAGGGGGCAGATGAGAAATCGGGAAGAGAGAGATCAGGGGTAAACTCCTCCGTGCATCCTGCCGGTATCGCGACCAGGTACCTTTAGGGGGAGTTGGCGAGAGAGAAGGCGGCCAAGAGGAAGAGGAAGGGAATGACTCACCTCGTGACTTTGTGCAAGTGGGGGGGGGGCTACGACAACGCAGGTATCTGCGCACATCAAAGAGAGAGCAAGGAGAATGAGAGAGGATGCTCTTACCTTGTTGATGCGTGGTGGGGCCAGATCGTTTATTCACGAGGCCAGATATAGCACAGGCTGATAGATTGAGAGCGCTTTCTTGTTTCTATGAGTGGTGGTACATGGTCTTTCCTAGTTGGTCGAATGGTTGGTTTGAACGAGGAAGGACAGGCTGAGAGATCCTTCAACTTGCAATTTGTGGCACAACATGTTCCAAGATTTGTTGCCCTTGTGTTCTCTACCAATACTGCTGCAGTGTTTCTGAAATTATGAGTACAACTATTGATTGAGCATCTGAGTGTGGTTGCTAATGTGAAGAAAATTGGTGTCACTTTCCGTTCGACGGATGCTGCAGCTCGCTCGGTGCCAGCTGGTTCTTGCATCAGGATGTTGCTACCAGGGTGTTGAGACTCATGCTTAGACTTTGCGATCAATCAGGGCGGTGCTACCGCTGCTTACCAGAAAAAATTGCAGATTTTAAGGAGTCTGTAAAGTTACCTATTTTCATGAATTGGGCGTATTGTTGATTGAGCAATAGGAGGTCGTGCTGCTCCGACCAGTGAAGCCAACATTGTTACGGAGCCTATTTACGGCACACATTGTTGAGCACGCAACAATTGGTTGAAGTTTTGTTGTGCTTCAAGTACATTTTGGATGGAGAACAGGGCAAGGGTGAGCTCTATATGAACGCCAGTGTCGTCCCCCGTACGTCGTACAGGGGGTCTTCGTACGACCCTAAGTACGGACGGACGGACGGACAACCGTAAGGGCGTACGGACGGTCTCCGTCCGAACGTGCCAGGGCCCGGTGTGGGGGGGAGGGGGGGGGTTGACCCCCAGGGATGGTAGGGGCGATCTCGAGGGCACGTTAATACTTTAAAAAAAAAATAAGAAAAAATTTTGTGGTGAAAAAAAGAGAGAAAAAAAAAGTAAAATTGAATGAATCTACTGCTAGAACATGGAAATATACATTGTCACTTTTTTTTTGGTTTGTGTGTGTGTGTGTTTGTGCGTGTGTGTGTGTGTGTGTATTCGCGGAGGGAGGCGACCCCCCACTAACAATCAATCAATCAATCAATAATAATAATAATAATAAAAAAAAAAAAAAAAAAAAGTCGCGATCATGTGTGTGTGTGTGTGTTTGCGGGGGGGAGGCGACCCCCCCACTAACAATCAATCAATCAATCAATCAATCAATCAATAAATAAATAAATAAGGCCGCTATCGTGTGTGTGTGTGTGTGTGTATGTGTTTGTGTGTGTGTGTGTGTGTGTGTGTGTGTGTGTGTGTGTGTTCGCGGGTGGGAGGCGACCGCCCCACTAACAATCAATCAATCAATCACTCACTCACTCAATCAATCAATCAATCAATCAATCAATCAATCAATCAATCAATAAATAAATAAATAAATGAAAAAAAAAGGCCGCGATCGTGTGTGTGTGTTTTATAAAACGAATTGCAAAGCAATTGCACAACCTGGCCTAGCCAGGAACAGTATTGAAAAGCATATCACTCATGGTCACAAACAAGCACAGCATCTTGCTAGAGTATCGCTTGGGTCACCTTCGTACACCTGCTGCCATAGCTTGCCTTCTCATATGTTCACCATGCCTTTTACCACCCAGCATACGTGGAGATAGGAAAGACGGGGAGTGGTAGAGGAGTGGAGGGGGGAGGGGGGGGGAGAGAGAGAGAGAGAGAGAGAGAGAGGTAGAAGTAAGAGAACCTTCTTCGATAGGACCGATCTCCTGATCGAGGAAGGAGGGTGGCGCATCCCTGAAGCGTTTTTCGTCGTTTGTGCCAAACGGCTCATTAGAGGGTATGATGGGCTACGACCTTTAGGTGGCCTTCTACATCGACTGGTCCGATCACCAGTGGAGTAGGGGGGACTCTCGTAGCTCTTAGGAAGAAGTGGACGGTATGTGTATGGAGGGTTGAGGGTGTGAGAGGAAGTGGAGGTCCGCTGTAGGTCTGGGTGGCCTTCTACATCTTTCTGGACCAATTACCCGAGGAGTGGGGGCGACCCGTATAGCGTTTTGGTAGGAGAGAGTGGATAGTGAGCCGAGGGGAGGGTGGGCGTGCGTAGACAAAGGTGGAAGGCTATTTTTAGGAGTGGGGCATATTTTAAAAAGGGGTCACGGTGGATGTAGGAGAGGGTGTCAGCAGGTATGAAAGGTTTGGGATGGGGAGTTGAGGGTAGGTGGGCGATCATTACCACGTGCGGTCTGATTTCTGCGTCCGTGACTTGTCCGTCTGTTGCAGAGGCCATGGCGGACATCGTTGGAGGATTGCGGAGCTCGGATACACTGCAGCCGAAGTCGTTCTACGTGATGCAAAAGCCAAGGTTGCACCTTGGTCATGTTGTGTGTCCGAGGCTTGCCTTGCTTGGCAGCAGCGGCATATGCAACGGAATGAAGGAGCTTGCGCTAGCGTTACAGTACTTGGCACGGTCTGATATCTCCAGACTGAGCTATTGATGTCTGTGAGCATGTCGGTTCCGTGAGAGCTTGTCAAGGCATAGGTATGTCGTTCGAGTGAGGAGGAACTAGGTGTTCTCTTGTGTATATATGCGGTTGGTATATGCTGCATCGATGTACGGCTAGTTGTTGGGGAGTAGTGTGCGCTGTGTGCGGCGGCTACACGTTTTTCCTGTAGTTGCATTACTTTTCCACCTTTTAGAGAGCTGTATTTTTTTTTGGTTTGTTTTTTTGTGTGCTATTGGTTGCTTGTGTGGTGTGATAGGCGCCATATTTGGCCATGTGGGTATGGAGGTTTATGATTTATTATAGTGGGGGTAGTGCTCGTCTCTAGCTATGTATTCCTGTTGTTCTGGGGGGAGGCTTACATGAACTCTTTTTTGCAGGGTGTAGCAGACCTTCTGTGTGTTGTGGCTTGGCGAGGGGACTTTTTTGGTTTTTCCGTAGTGGCTGTGTTTTTTTTTTAATTAATTAAAAAGGGTTGAAAGAGTTTTTTTTTTTTTTTTTCTGGTTATGGCAGTGCTTGCATGGTTTCTGTCTTGCGTTAGTGTCAGCTCGTTCTTGTGCTTTGTTTTTTTGTGGGTTAGTTGTCATTTTTGTGGCTTTGTCTTTTACTATTTTCTTTTTGAGGGGGCTACTTGGTTCACGTTCTCAGGTTCAGTCTCGGTGTAGTTTACTGTGGACGTTTTTTGGTCAGTTGTTCTTGTTGCATTAGTTGCTTTAGGCCTCAATATGGTTTTATAGGGGGGTTCTCTCTTTTTAGGTTTTTTTCTTTTTTGTTTTTGGTGATTCTTAATGTTCTATTGGGGGGGTCGGCGTTTATGCGCGGGTTTCCGTGGGATGTGCGTGTGCGTGTGTTTTTTCTAATTAGTATATTTGTCAGGGGTCTACTGTTTTTTAGTTTCTTGAGTCTGTGTGCATTTCTTTTGTGATTATGGGTTCACTTGCTGAGTTTTTTTTTTTGTGTATGCTTGTGTGTCTTTGAATCTCGTAGGTATGTGTGCATGTGTGTGTATGTGTGTGCGCATGTGTGTGTGTGTTAGTTCTGCTTGTGGGTCTGTGTATGTGTGTTGAATATGTGTATATATGTATTTTTGTTTGTAGGTATGTATATATGTGTATGCGTGTGTGTGTGTGTGTGTGTGTGTCTAGTGATCTAAAATAGGTAGTTTTCGGGTTGCCGGGGCGAGGGGACTTGGGCTCTATGTAGGAGGTTCAGGCTGTAGGGCTGACCTTGATTCTTCAGGGGGGGTGGGGGGGGGTTGGGGGGGGGCATGCTACGTGTGCTTGGCGGGTCATGGGTCTGTAGGGTGGGTAAGCGTGTTTTCTTTTTTTTAAAGGATATTGGGGTGTGTAAGGGTTCCTCTTTTATTTAGGGGTAGTGTTTTGGCGGGGATGTTTGCGTGTGCTATTTACCACGTTTTTACGGCTCCATTTTTTTGGTTTTCGATTGGTCTTTGCTTTTTGTGTTTGTCGTTGAGTAG
>BFEA01000357.1:1511380-1524106 GCA_003427395.1 Chara braunii | reverse complement strand
TGTGTGTGTGTGTGTGTGTGTGTGTGTGTGTGTGTGTGTGTGTGTGTGTGTGTGTGACGGCAGGGAGAGGGGGGGGCAACCCTCCCCCAACCAACCGGCCAATCAATCAATCAATCAATCAAAAAAAAAAAATCAATCAATCGATCAATCAATCAATCAATCAATCAATCAATCAATCAATCATCAATCAATCGATCAATCGATCGATCAATCATCAATCAATCAATCAATCAACCAATCAACCAATCAACCAATCAACCAATCAACCAATTAATCAATCAATCATTAAAAAAAACAATCAATAAATGAATATTTATGTTTTTTTTATTTTGTTATTTTTTTTTTACTACCTATAAAAAACAACCCTCCCATTTTTATTTATTAATTTTTTTATTTTTATGCAGGCCGATAGCGGCCGACGTGGGCAGGCCGAGTGAGGGCGCCGATTTTGAGCGCGCGCCCCCACCAAGGCGTCGCGCGGCCACATGTAGACTCGGCCGCGGGCCCACGGTCGGCTTCCTTGGCCTCGGACTGGGCCACAGGGTACGTGGCTGACGGTGTCACGTAGTGTGTGTGTGTGTATGTATGTATTGGATTTTCCCCACAACAACCCATATTCCACCCAAATGAATAGCTTCAGAATCAAAGCAGTCTGTGTGTGTGGCATACTCCGTACCACACGGGCCCAGCAGAGCCCGACCTGGTAGACTAAGGGTCCGTAGGAGTAAGGTCTATTTCGTTTCAGCCTAAAAGCCTGAAACGAGGGCCTACAGGCTCTGTGTCGTTTCAACTTCCAGCCTGAAAACGACGGGCCATTTTCAGGCCCTCGCAGGATCGACCTACCGTGAAACTCAGGTACCAGACCGGGGTTTTAGCTCAGGCCACGATAGCCTATTTTGTGGAGTGTCAACCCCAGGTTCTGGCACGTTTTGGCATAGGCACGAGCAACCTCTTGGACGGGCCAACACTATATAATGTTGACCGACCCTGTAGGCTGCAGGCAGTTCCCAGGCACTTCACGTGCAGAGTGCAGGAGGTAGTCTTCAGGAATCGGCATTGGCACTCTGGAGGAGTAGTAGTGATAGCAGTAGTCTTCAGCGCTGGGCGCTAGTAGAGAGAGAGAGAGATGGTTGGCGGAGGCCAGGGAGACTCACCTGCGGCGCCATAGCTCCAGCTTCCTCTTCAATATACCTGTAGCAGGGCGCTACCTTTACATGTTAGTATCGGAGAGAGAGAGAGAGAGAGAAAGAGAGCTTGAGTTCTTCTTCTTCCTCCTCTGAGTCCACCATCTCTTCCACACCCTCTCGCCCCCTGACTTCTCTGTATTTACCGACTACAAGAGAGAGAGAGAGAGAGAGAGAGAGAGAGAGAGAGAGAGAGAGAGAGAGAGAGAGGGATGGGCGACATTGGGATTTGACGACATTTGGGTCCAGACTCAGCATCGGGATTCAAACCTTTGGTGAGGGATTATTTGAGATTGTATCGAAGACTTGGTGTTGACGACATTTCCATCTTCCCCCTCCCCTTCGTCTAATCCCCCTCTTCTTCGTCTGTGCATGATTGGGGAAAGACACATTCTCCCTGTGTGAGCGTCAACCCCCTTCACACCATGGAATGATGATGATGTATGTTTGGTCTGCATGGCATCTTGATTGATCGGATCATCGGTATTTAAGCCTTCCGTTGTGCTATCTGGTATCTGGCGAGAAAGGTCGGTTCTTGGTCTGGTCTACTCCTTTACGGTATGCAACAGTTTGGTATCGGAGCAGACCTTTTTCATCAAGATCCGCCCAATCAAGTAGTCAGCTAGCTTGATCTACTGATTGATTGATTGATTGATTAATTGATTGATTGATTGATTGATTGATTGATTGATTAGTAAATCAAGTAGGGTTTCGTCAAAATCACTGTAAATCTTTTTTTTTTTTTTCCTTCCTTTTTTTTTCACAACTTCGGATATTAGCATTTCGTTTTATCTAAAAATCTCTGATATTTGCATTTCGATTTTACGCAACAAATATCCAAAAAATTTTGATAATAACATTTCGTTTCATATGAAAAGTTCCGTTATAAGCACTTCGCTTTTTTTTCCGTACCAAATATCCAAAAATTTCTGATGGTAGCATTTCGTTTTTCTGACGTGCATCCGGGGTTAGACCACGCAATGTGCCTGACCATCTTTTCCTTTCGCAAGAAACCGAACCAAGGGAGAGGTTTCTACAAACTCAATAGATCCTTACTAACTACTGACTGCTTTAAATCCTACTTGAAGGAAGTCTGGACCTATTGGCAACAACAAAGGGATCAATTCTAGGATGACATACTTTGGTTCAACAACGGTCTAGCCTTTCTGGCCGGAAGTGCAATGAATACTCAAAATTACGCGCGGCTCAGCGCCACGCGGAGGAAATCGACCTACAAAACCGATTACAACATCTTGTACAACAAGAAGACAAAACTGACGATGAGGAACGACAAAATGAACTGGCAAAAGAAATATCGACACTGGAAACCCGGATCCTGGACCAAAAGGAAAACAGATGGCAAGGTCTTAGGATCCGAGGTAAGCTCCACAGACATAAGATGGAAGGATCAATGGATGCAAGGTTTCTTGCAATGGCAAAATCAAAAGTGGGAAGAACAACTATAGAGGCACTAGAGGACCCTAATCTCCACCAGGGACCGCTCTTTACCTCAACAATGGAATGCACCAAAATAGAAAGAGACTTCTATCAGAACCTCTTCAAATCAAAATGTGGGAATATACCTTCTGCACAGAGACTGGGAGAGAGAGAGGAATTTTTGCGCCCCCTCACTCGAACCCTTACAGAGCACCTGAGAGAGCAACTGGAGATGCCCCTCACAAAGGAGGAGGTGTGGACAGCCCTGATGCTCATGAATGAGGAGAAGACCCCAGACATTGACGGTCTGCCAAAAGAATTTTGGGAGTCTATGTGGGGAGCCATCGTCCAAGACTTAATGGACTATTATCACGTACTATGGATAACAGGACAAATGGGAGAATTTGTTGGTCAAGGGGTGCTAACGCTCATCTACAAGAAAGGTGAAAGTACCAATATCAGAAATTATAGACCTATTACTCTCCTTACAGTAGTCTATAAAATGGTGGCGAAGGCACTGGCCAATCGTATGGCTTAGATAATGGCGGATATCATCCACCCTGGCCAGACAGGCTTCATTGAAGGCAGGAACATCCAGGACAACATCCTCCTGGTCAATGAGGTAATTAAACTCACACGACAGTCAGAACACAACGCGGCAATCATATTTATAGACTTCGAAAAAGCATATGATCATGTGGATTGGGTTTTTCTGGATAAATGCCTGAAAAAACTTAACTTTGGCCCCACCTTCAGACGCTGGGTGGAAATCCTGCATAAAAACGCGACAACTAGAGTTATGGTCAATGGAAACCTAGCGCCATCAATCTCCCTCCAGAGATATGTCAGGCAAGGAGACCTGATCGCCCCGTATTTGTTTGTGATAGTAATGGAGGCCCTGGCGGCGAACCTGAGGACCAATAAGGACATTAGGAAAATCCGAATCTCTTCTATCCCTGAGGAAGCAGTTCCGGTGTGCTCACTTTTCGCTGACGACCTCACCTTGATGGTGGAGGCGTCCCATGCATCTATGGAGGAAGTGCAACAAATGATGGAAAGATTATGCACCCTCTCAGATATCAGAGTCAATTGGGGAAACAAAACCCTGGGATGGTGGATCCACCACCAAGGCGTCAGGCCCCCAAAGATCCCAAAGGTTAAATGGCTCCCGAATGAAGCCCCCATCCGGGTTTTGGGGGTTGCATTATCAGCAAACGGTAGGCCATCAGGGAACAACGAATGGATCTCTAAACCAACCTTGGAAAAGTTGTCACAGTGGAAGGACCGACACACCTCGCTGATGGGACAAGCTCGAGTAATCAACAATGTAGTTCTCGCCTCCCTGTGGTACCGGTCAGCTATCTGGACCCTAGACAAACCAGCCCTTCGTCCCCTGAAACGCCGAATTGCTGCATTTTTGTGGAGGGGTGACTCAGATAAAAACCAGGTAATCAGCAGGGTGGCATGGCAGTACATAATCCAGCCCAAAGCCAAAGGGGGTCTGGGCATAATTGACCCAGCAATTCAAACCAAGGCCTTAGCCCTGCAGTGGCTTATACGCCTCATCTTCCACCGAGATACCCCATGGAGAGGGTTGGCCCTAGAACAAATCGTCAGGCTGGCCCGGGAAACAGCGACACGAATACACCCGCTAACATGGTTGGAGAATAGGGGCTGGCCAATCCCACGAGGAAACACCAGACAGCAGCAACCTGCACTGGACTCGCCAAGAGAACGAGAAAAAAACGACCTGCGTAACGACAGCTTCTGGCCATCTTTGTTGAACACATGGAGGGACCTCCCCCTGCCGGATAAGGTGCAACCAGAGAGGTGGGATGAGGTGCTTCAACAACCCCTCTTCGACAATAGGAGGATTGTCAATACCAGAAGCCAGGTCCTCCACTGTAGAGACTCCCCTTGGAGGGTGTGGGTGAAGAGGGGTGTGATCAGGATAAGGGATATATGGGATCTCGAGAAGATGGACTGGACTGACAAGGACCTACTGAGGCAAAAACTAAGGTACAACCACAAATTGGAAAGAGCATTAGAGGACATCATAGAGAGGATCCCTTTGAGCTGGTGGACAATTTTCAGAAAAGGACCCACGCTGCAGGAGGGGGATTGGGTGCAGACCCACGGCGACAAGGGAGTAATTGGAAATGTAGTATATAGTAGCTCCAAAACCACGGTGATGGTTGATATATTTAAAATAAGCCGGGAGAATACGCTGCACAGACCAACACCGGAAGAGATACGCGTTTACCACAAAAAGGAACTGTCACGAATCAGAGTCCTTAAGGATGGAACCAACTGGGTGGCCTTCTCCCCAGACACCCCCATTGCCCAACTACCCCTTGACCCAGAGGAATGGTCATGGACAGTTCAGGGGGGAAGAAGGGAACCTAGTACATGGACCCTTCACAGTATGACAGTCAAGTCAGCGTATAAAATGCTTCCCCCTAGAATAGGTCTCCGAGACCGGATTGAGGATAGATGGGTGAGACATCTAAATATCAGTAAAGGAAATCTCCGGGGGGTTAAATGGTTCCACCTGACCAGATCGAAACCTGCAAAACTGGCCTCTCTTCAGTGGCAGATGGAACACCGATGCCTACCCACCAATGACTGGCTGATAGACCGGACGGGCCCTCCCATGGTGTAAGCTATGCTCCAGTTCGTTCCCTTCCATAAAAATACCAGAAACAATAGAACACAGCTTTTTGCAGTGCCCAGGGGCCATTTGGCTTTGGCGATGGTGGGACAAAATCTGGAATCAACTGGGAACAACGACAGCCTGGCCCTGGAACTGGAAAGCACTCTTATTAGAAACATGGTTTGACGAGCAGGCGGATGCCTTCACTCACAAAAATCGAATCTCCTTTCTATTTCGCAAAAAGTTGGTCCCTGAAAGCCGAAATTTTGTGAAGCCTATCAGCATTTCGTTTTCTAGGCATAATAGGAGGTTGTCAACTTGTCACATTCTTGGAAACTGAAGTTATTCTTTTGCTGAAAATCGAACCTTTATCCTACTTTGCCTAGGTCTCACTTATAGCATTGTCTGTGAAATGCCTCACTTATAACAAATCAAAAAAAAAAAAAAAAAGGGTGATCCGCTTTTTTTTAATTTTATTATTATATATTTTTTCTTTATTATGTTGATTAGAACTGGCATGGAAATTGTAGTTTAGTTTGTTGCCTGCGTTTCCCTCCCACCCAACCCCCTGTCAGTTTTCTCGGCTTGGTAAGTGCCATGTCATCAGGCCACGACAGTTGCAGTGCGACGCCAGTTGCAGTGCCACGTCAGCAGGTCACGACTTTGCAGTATCATTTCAGCAGTGCCACGTCAGCAGCAGGGCCACGTCAGTGGTACCGTGTCATTGACACCGTACAACTAACTGCAACTTACGCTCCGACGCAGCAACCTCATTGCAGCACGGGAAGGGCGGGCAGCCTCAGCAGAACAACAACTACCTCTGCCCCACCCCTCTGAAATGGACACTCAGGGCAACCCCACGGTGGACAGTGCTGCATCCGGCAGTCCACACGAGGCGTGCACTTCGAGCCCCCTGGCCCCACAGGCCCAACAGGAGGGTTCCACTGCGACTTCTGTGGGCACCCTCAACGCTACACCAGTCCGGCAGCAAGGAGAGACCATGACGGCCTTCTTGGCCCGCCTGGGCACCTATATGCAGCAAGGCCAAGAGGAGCAGCAACGCGAGGCGGCAGCCGAAGCAGCACGCCTTAATGCCATTGCACACGCAGAAGACCAACGATGCTGGCAGGAAGCTGGCGCAGCTGCCAACCACAACAAAGCTCGAAGAGATGCCGCATCTGTCCTCATGCAGCAAGAAGCCGCCCATACCCCCGTACTCCAAGGATGGCATGTTGATCCGGCGGAAACAACGAAACCAACTACAGAGGACCAGACTAAGTCAGCTCTCACCAGCATGATGCACCAAGTCATCCTTACTTGTAACTGACAACAAGTGGAGCTGGCTCGACAAGCACGTACCTTATCGAGTACGAGGAGACTCTGAAGAGTCTCCACGCCCGCCTTGACGTTCTAGAGAAGGATGACGTGCCGCACCGGCACACGACGTCGTCAAGCATTGATCCATCGATCCACGAGCTGGAAAGACGATTGGATCACCTAGTCGCGCTTGTCGGCAATTTGAACAGTTTCTGACACTCGACGACCATCAGCCAGCAAATTGCCGCCCTACAAGCGGACCTGCATCACCTGTAACAACGTGATGCCGAAACAATTCAAGATGCTGAAGTTCAGCATTGACAAATTTGATGACTACCACAAGGCGGACCCCATCAATTGGTGGCAAGGGTTCACCAATGAGCTCTCCATCCACTTGGTCTTACCCGAGTCGAAGATCTCAACGCTTTACCTCTGCAGCACCGGTGCCAGCCAAGTGTGGCTTAACCACCTGGCTCAAACCGAGGGCGTCGAAGTCTCTAAGCTTCACACCAAGATCACTTGGGAGGCCATGACTGAGAAGTTGTGGAAACGCTTCATCGTCGACGACGCGCAGGGCAAAGGCGTGAACCGGATTTTTAGCATGCATCACGGCAGCCAGCCAACACGCGAATGGCTCGCCGAGTGGCAAAACATCGTGACGATTCCGAATTTGGACATCTCGTTCATACATCTTCGCCGTGAATTCTTCCAGCGGTCAGTGGACGGGTTGAGCACGACCCTTGGGGAGCGCAGCCTGTACACAGACTTCGACCAGATCATGGAGAAGGCGCACGAAGTCATCCAAACCAATCGGTGGGCAGCCAATGAGCAGCGAAGCCAACCGACTTTTGTGGAAAAGGGCAAAGGCCCGCGACCGCAGCAAGTCGCTGCTGTCTAAGGGAATGGACAAGAGAACGACCAGGCGATGACTCACGAGTCTAGTGAAGGAGACAGAGTCAACGCCCTTCCGCCACGACGCAACAACAACAACAAGAAGAAGAAGGCGAAATTTGCATCAACAACGGAAGCCGAACAACGGAATGAGCCATGGAAGAAGTTCAGCCTCAGGGAGGAGCAATACAATCTCCGTCGGAGGTGGAGCTGTTGCTATTGGTGCAACAACACCAAGCATACGACGTCATAACGCCCTGACAAAGGCAAAGAAGACGTTCATCCACGGCAGAGCTCGAGAAACTGAGCTTCATGGGAAGTGAGGCGACTCCACTTCCTACTCCGCTGGACACGGTTGCCGTGCTAGCAACCTCCTCCACGTCTGGGGAACATGCGTACGTCGCGAGTCTTCACGAAGATTATGAAGACTATGCTGTCCAGCTGGTCCCGCCGTTGGACCAACCTCTCCACGTGCAAGAGTCTTATGCGTGTGCGAATTCATCACCATCGCCAAGTGAACCAACATCCTTGCCAACATCACTCGGGGACTCGTCGGTGTGGTCTAGACTTGAGGAACTCGACCCATTGACACCGGAGGACTTCCAATGGTTGCCTCTTCCCCCATCTGGTTCCTTGCTGAAGCCGCATTGCAACGCCCTAATGGCGGAGCTACGCAACTACTTGCACGCTGCAGTACCAGCTCCGTTGATGGAAGACGGAGTAGCGGTTGTTTACCTTCGCAAGTACATTGCGAAGATTGACCGCGAGTACGCAATGCAATGGTACGACGACACCTACACACCGTTACTCTACGTCCGCGTTCAGATCGGGAAGGCGACGTGCAGCACCTTGATTGATTGTGGAGCTACTCGCAACTACATCGGCCAGGATTCCGTGACCCGCGCCGGCCTGGGGCCGCGCGTTCGAAGGAAATCGCAGCCCACACAAGTCACGTTGGCCGACGGTCGTACTCATAAGTCCATTGACCGGTACATTGACTCCGTCCCCGTGTACTTCGCCCCGCTTGCACGCGAGGACGTGTCCTTTGACATATTGGACACAAAGTTCGACATGATTTTGGGCATGTCATGACTGCGCTGTGTTGTCGCGCGTTCGTTGAATGCGGGCTCCGCGTTCATTTTTTGAATGCGTTGAACATGCGTTTAAAGAATGCGGGTGAACGCTCTGAACACGAACGTGCAGAGCGCCACCCACGCCTGGGAGGCCCGTTGGGGGCGGTGCTTGGGGGGGCTGTGGGCAGTGTGGGGAGCGGCGACGGTGCTTGGGGGGGAATGTGGGCCAATGCCCCAGGCGAAATGGGCAAAAAAAATAAAAATAAAAAAATGTGTGGGTGAATTTGTGTGTCTGTGTGTGTGTGAATGTGTGTGTGTGTGTGTGTGTGAAGGGTGCTTTTTTTTTTGGAGGGGGGGGKGGGGGAATCCCCCTAACACGGCTCAGACGACCCATGCAGGCTATCTGAAGGGTCCTCGCAGCCATGTAGCGCTGACACCCTCACCAAAATCAAGGCAGGCAGTGAATATGAAGTAGAGCACGAGCTGGCCGAATCTATACTCAAGATTCAAATTTAGGTATGTGTTTCAGCAGTTATGGGTTGCTCACGTAGCTAGGCCGTGCTGGTCTCTGCACGTGATTCTCAGGGCTTGGCTGCAGTACTGACCAAATGTGCAAAACTAGAATGAATCTTCTCCAGAACATGGAATAATATGCCGCCATATGTTTTGTCTTTTATGCATGTGGTGAGTAGAGGCCCTTAGGGCCACTACACGTATTCCTAAGAAAAGAAAAACGAGAAAAAATTCTCGTTTTTCTTTTTTATCGTTTTTCTTTTCTTAGGAATATGTGCAGTGGCCCTAAGGGCCTCTACTCACCACATTCACAAAAGACAAAACATATGGCGGCATATTATTCCATGTTCTGCAGAAGATTCATTCTAGTTTTGCACATTTGGTGAGTAGTGCAGTCAAGCCCTGAGAATCACGTGCACAGACCAACATAGCCTAGCTACGTGAGCAACCCATAACTGCTGAAACACAGACCTGAATTCGAGTCTTGATTATATATTCGGCCAGCTCGTGCTCTACTTCATATTCACTGCCTGCCTTGATTCTGGTGGGGGGGTCTGTGCTACATGGCTGCGAGGACCCTTCAGATAGCCTGCATGGGCCGTTAAAGTCGTGTTAGGAGGATTCCTCCCCCCCCCCCGCAAAAAAATAAATGGAACCTTCACATTTGGCGGGGGGTGACGCGGTAGGGGGGGCGGTGCTTGGGGGGGGATTTTTTTGGCACTTTTGGGGTTCGTTGAACGAGGCCCACCACTCGGTAGTCCGCGGCGCGCGCGCGCGCCCCCTGGGGTCGCATTCAAAATTTCTGCGCCACGTGGAGTGCATCGCGTTTGCACGCGATTGAACATGGCCCTGGGGGGTATGAACGCGCGTTCAGCCCGTTTAAACAGTCACATAGTGGCTGCGCAGTGAGGACCACGCGGTGAACTTCTACCACCGAACCGTTCACTTTCGTGACCGGAACGGGGTACTTGTGCCATGTACGGTCCCCCCACCCAATCCTTTGATTGGTTGTCACGTGGTCTCCGCGGCAAGCATTCGCAACTCCATCGCACGGAACGACGTGGAGGAAATGGGCATTTGTTTCTTGCACGCCCTCCCTCCTCCCGATGAGCCAGCGGCGGAACAGCCACCGGATCCATGCATTGTACAACTTCTTGACTCCTATGGCAACGTCTTTGAATTTTGAAGTCCCCGCCGGAATCGTACCGAATCAGCCAATCCGTCACGAGATCATCCTCGAAGACAGGGCCATACCTCCGCGCAGATGTATTTACTACATGATCGAGGAGGAACTCGAAGTGCTTCGAACGCAACTCGATGACCTCATGGACAAGGGCTGGATTCGCCCTAGCTGCTCGCCCTACGGTGCACCTGTTCTCTTCGTTCGGAAGAAAAACAAGGAGTTGCGCTTATGCATTGACTATCACAAGCTTAATGCCAAAACCATTAAGAATGTCAGCCCACTTCCACGCATCGACGATCTTCTCGAACGCTTGGGTGGCGCCAAGTATTTCTCCAAGTTGGACCTCAAATCCGGTTACCACCAGCTCAAGATCCATCCAAGGGATAGGTACAAAACCACATTCAAGACACAGTATGGGCACTTCGAGTGGGTCGTAATGCCATTCGGCCTCATGAATGCCCCGACCACCTTCCAAGTGGCATGAAGACTTCGACAACGATTTCAGTGGCCCGACCTCATTACTAACATCACTCGGTATTGCAACTCTTGCGAAGTTTGCCGACGAAGCAAACCCCGCAATCGCAACCCCTATGGTGAGTTACGCCCGTTGCCTATTCCACGGGAACCCGGCCTCTCCATTGCCATGAACGCCACTGGCCCGTTTCCCCGGGGGCACGACAACATTCTCACGGTCGTTGACCGTTTGAGCAAGTACACACGATTTCTTCCTTGCAAGTACTACGCCATGGCTCCGGAACTTGCACGCCTCTTACACACCGTCGACACCGGCGGGATTTGCGGCCACGGCGTTCCAGACGACATCGTCAGCGACCGCGACACTCGGTTCATGTCGGCATTTTGGACCTCTCTCATAAAAGAGTCCGGCACCGAGATGAAACCAAGTTCCGCTCGGCATCCGCAAATGGACGGGCAGACGGAGCGGGCACATCAAACCGCTCAAGTAATGCTTCGCACACTCATCCGTACGGATCAGAAGGATTGGGTGGACCACCTCCCCGACATCGAATTCGCCTACAATACTTCGGTGCACCAGGCGATTGGTGTGACTCCATTCGAGTTACACCATGGTGGCCGGAAAGACCACATCTTTGCTGATCTTCCTTTTCCAAGGACTGCCGACATTGATGCCACTTGTTCGCCTGCCTCCGTTCGGAAGTATAGGGACTTGCTGGCCAATGCCCGCGCCAACATGCAAAAGGCTCAAGTCTGCATGCAACAACACGCTAACAATCGCCGCATGCCATGCCCCATCCGCACCGGCGACCTTGTTTGGGTCTCCAGGTAAGAGTTTGCACTCGAGCAGGATGTATCCCGCAAGCTACTTCCAAAGTGGTTTGGACCATGGCCCGTCACATCATCCGCAGGTGATGAGCCGGATGGCCCTTCATTTGTGATCGAAATCCCGCCGTATCTTACGGTGCACCCGGTTTTCCACGCGTCCAAGCTGGCCACATATACACCAGCCAAGAGCGACGACTTTCCGGGACGAGATCACAGGACCCTCCTTCCATGGATGGTCATCAGGAAGTCGACCGCGTCATCACGCATCGCAAGCACGACAACAAGCCTATGCAGTACAAAGTCACATTCAAGTGGTGCGACCCCGATGACACGCGATGGATTTCCCGGGCAGCTTTGCGAGCCTTCGCTCCAGACATCTATGCTCATTATGAGAAGAAACGGCTAGCGACGGAAGTTGCACAACCTCCCACCCGGACTTCAGTCTCTCCCTCCACCAGACAGCTTCGCCCTCGCAGGTAAGCTCGGTCTTTCAAGGAGGGGGGAGTATGGCATACTCCGTACCACACAAGCTCGGTCTTTCAAGGAGGGGGAAGGGTAGACTAAGGGTCCGTAGGAGTAGGGCTTGTTTCGTTTCAGCCTAAAAGCCTGAAACAAGGGCCTAAACGAGGGCCTACAGGCCCTGTGTCGTTCCGGCTTCCAGCCTGAAAACGACGGGCCATTTTCAGGCCCTCGCAAGATCGACCTACCATGAAACTCAGATACCAGACCGGGGTTTTAGGTCAGGCCACAATGGCCTATTTTGTGGAGCGTCAACCCCAGGGTCTGGCACGTTTTGGCATAGGCATGAGCAACCTCTTGGATGGGCCAGCACTATATAATGTTGACCCGCCCTGTAGGCTGCAGGTAGTTCCCAGGCACTTCACGTGCAAAGGGCAGGAGGTAGTCTTTAGGACTCGGCATCGGCACTCTGGAGGATTAGTAGTGATAGCAGTAGTCTTCAGCGCTGGGCGCTAGTAGAGAGAGAGAGAGATGGTTGGCGGAGGCCAGGGAGACTCACCTGACGCCATAGCTCCAGCTTCGTCTTCAATGTACCTGCAGCAGGGTGCCACCTTTGCAGGTTAGTATCAAATAGAGATAGATAGATAGAGAGAGAGAGAGAGAGAGAGAGAGAGAGAGAGAGAGAGAGAGAGAGAGAGAGAGAGAGAGAGAGAG
>BFEA01000357.1:1494687-1510130 GCA_003427395.1 Chara braunii | reverse complement strand
GTGTGTGTGTGTGTGTGTGTGTGTGTGTGTGTGTGTGTGTGTGTGTGTGTGTGTGAGAGAGAGAGAGAGAGAGAGAGAGAGAGAGAGAGAGAGGCTTTGGACGTACTCTGGACTTGGTTTGGAACGGTTTATATTAGGCTTCGACGCAGTTCAGACGTGGTGCATCTGATTTAGGTCACGTTCATAAGGTTTGAACGAGGTTTGAATCTGGTTCGGTCTTTGTGATCAGGCCTGAACGCTGTCCCTCGAGACCCGCCTAACACAGCAAGAGTGCTATTAGACATGAGCGAGCTGTTCGTTTTCTTTTCATTGCATGACTGTACATTTTGTTTTTGTTTGTTTTACCTTAAAAGACTCTAGTAAGGAGAACTAGGAGATGGTGATAAAGGAGGGGGGGGGCGTTGCACATGCTCTGACGACTTGGGTGCCCCGTGCAACTCTCTCCCCCTGCCCCCGTCCCTTCCCTCTTTCACTCTCCAATGTAACGTGTACACAACATGGGCCACGTTCATGATTAAACGGAATCAAGCATCAACAAACATTGTCAGGCAAAGAACTTTCAAAACAGAAGGAAATAAGTGGATTAACGAGCACGCCGAGGCTCGAGCAGCGATTTGCCCCATTTGTGATAACCCCAACGCGTTTTCTCATCACTACCCACAAAACCAGAAAAAGTGAGACAGTGCATATTTCCACATAAGATGGCAAGATACAAGTGTTGCTATCAATAGTAACGAATGTACCTGTGGGAAGATGCACTCACATTTTTCTCATTTCGTGAATGGTGTGGTGCGGGCAGTGTACTCGCACTTTTCTCATTTCGTGAGTCACCGTGGTGTGGCGATGGCCAATGGCCTTTCTCCGACTGTTGAGGTGCAAAGTCGTTCGGATGAGGGCGGGAGAGGCAGGTTGCCAGGTCCAAAGCAGGTCCAAAGCAGAACCAAAGCAGGGCCAGATCAGGTCCAAACCAGACAAAGCAGGTCGTACTCTGCGAGGATGCAACCGCTCCAGAAAGAATGTGCTAAGAAATGACTCTCATTGACTGAGCACCCGTATTTACCAAGACACCAGGGGTAATAGATTTTCCGAAGAGAATAATGCATTATAATGGTGTTCCCCAGTCCGAGTCTGCCTTTTCTTCCATGCAAACTTTTCTGGTGGAAAAGAGGCCGGTCCAATGGGTCCATGGCCAACACCTTCATATGGACATCCATCATCTGGCCTCTACTAAGATATTAGGCCAACTCCTAGTATCCGTTACCAGAACGTACCAGAATGTACCAGAACGTACTAGAATGTACCAGAACGTACCAGAACGTACCAGAACGTACCAGAAAGACAGTGAAACGTGAGTCCAGACAGTGTAGGATGAGATTTGACAGTAGAGAACCAGGTTTCAAATTGGCAGTTGTGCATCAAGTTTCACACACAACCAACCAGACTGAGTACCGAGCCAGGGTTATGGGAAACAAACAGTTGTGGATGAGGTTTTGCACGCAACCAACCAGATTCAGTACTCAGTCTAGGACATGGGAAACAAACAGCTGTGGATGAGGTTTCACACACAACCAACCAGACTCAGTACTCAGTCTGGGGCGTGGGAAACAAACAGTTGTGGATGAGGTTTCACAGACAACCAACCAGACCCAGTCTAGACATTAGAAACAAAGGTTGAAGACAAACCAGACCGAGAAAGTCAAAAAACAAGGTTTCGAGAAATAGGAAACCAAATTTGGAGAAAACCAAACAAGGATCCTGAAACAGTCCAAGAATTGGACCTCCAACACAAACAAATTTGGAAAAGATGGTTCTTTCAACAAATGAATGCGACATATTCCCTGGTCAACAAAGCCAACATCAGGGGAGATGAAGGGCCCTGCTCAGGAAAACCAACAACATTAGGGGGTGGGAAAGGGTGTTGGGGGGCCAATGGGGGCCCCACAACTGAACGTCAAGTTTGTCAACACAGCTTCCTACGCTCATAAAAATTAAACATGGACACAATTGAGAGGCTCTTAACAACTGAACATAAACACGACTTCCTTGGCTCGTTACAACTTCCTAAGCTCGATGACAAAAGTGTTTCGTTTCAGTTACGGGTGGGGGGAGGTTGGGCCGGTAGGGAGGGGGCATAGCTGTCCTCCTCCCCCACAACTTCACATTGCAGACACAGACAATGCTTACAGAAGTGTTTTGTTTCAGTCAGGGGTGGGGGGAGGTTGGGGCGACAGGGAGGGGTCGTAACTGTCCTCCTCCACCACAACTTCACATCACAGACTGCGGCAGAAACAGACAATGCTTAAACTGGTCACATGAAGTCCCGCAGTGCACCACCACAAACAAGGAGGAACACAATTCCACGTGAAAAAAAAATCGAACTTTGTGATGCCCGGATTCAAACTCTGGTCTCCTAACACACAAACAAACACATTTATGGCTCTTGCTCGAATTCGAACCTGGGTCTGCTCAACAATTTGTGCAAACCATGTGTTGCCTCACCCTCCAGAAGGCACACGTTCAACATACTCACACTAGCACTTTCGTTAATGTACCTGACCGCAGTTATGGCCAGATTCGATGTATCTGACAACAATCAGCTACAAAAATTGGTAGAAAACATCCTGGTGCGAGTTTGGCCTGAGCCTCATCCACAGCTGGACATTGAAGATGGATTCCAACTCAGCTGAAAGGGTTTCACTGTTTCACACATACAGTTGAGTCTCAGGTCTGGTCCCAGAAGTCCCAAGGTCATGTGTCTCATAATACCCCATATATTGTCGTCCAAACACCAGGGTGTGAAGCCAATTTACCCAAATGTCACTGAAGGGTTCGGTAGGTCGGTGGCAGTCCCCACTGTGTCAAAGTAAAGCCCCTGACAAAAGGTCTGTCCCAAAACTAGCAGCAACACCCAAGGAAAGTCCAGAGGCATCCGGAACCGTAACCCGGCCAGAACCCAAGATTGTCAATTGCAGCAAATTGCCAGCAAGAGTTTTTATGGAAGACAGGACAGCATAGAACCAAGAGAAGAGTGACTTCCTGTTTTCTACCTTTCAAAATCATGTCTCTTCCCACACTTTCCTATACTACCTTACCACAGTTACAACCAGACTCGATAAATCTGATTGCAATCATCTGCAGAAATTGACAGAAAAGGTCCTGTTATGGGTTTGCCCTGAATTTCAGCAAAGCTGACATGCAGAAATTGGCAGACAAAGTCTTGGTATGAGAATTCCTTGAGCTGCAGCAAAGCTGACAAGGGGTACCCCCCCTCCCCCACACCTTTGCACAAATTCTCTGCGCTGTGCATTAAAGCGGTGCTTGCATCTTAGACCTCGTTCTATCTCCTGAAATATATCAAAAAAATATCGTTTCCAGGTCCACAAAACGAGGAGGTTACTGTTTCGCTTCCTGCTACTGTAATGTTCATGCCCTTTCATAAACACACACACTAAATAGAAAGTGCACAAGACAAAGAGCAAGGTAGACTCAAGGTGTACTTCTATGGTTGTCATCTGTGAGTGCGAAAAATCAGGCACTGTATAAAAACAGAAACAACACTTGGCTCCACGCATACGTATACATTGGTTCATTGTATACATTGTTTAGTTGTGTACATTGCTTGGTTGTATACGTTGCTTCCTGCTGTCCTGAGATTGCATGCGAAAAATGCTTTCATGTTCTCAATTCTGCTACCACAACTTCCGTGCCGTGGACTTGCACGGCGATCTTGCTCTGTTTCTTCGAATACATGGAAAAAGTATTGTTTCCACAACTTTCCAGGTTCCCAGAATGACCAGCTTGATCAGCCTTGATGTTCACGGCTTCTTCTCTTCAGGCTCGTAGATACGGAATGAAAATCAAGCAAGGGCTACATCTATGCTCCTCATTTCCGAGTGCAGACAATCAGGCAATTGGATGGAAACACAAACAGGCATTGCCAAATTTCTGCACAGATTCCTGCCAATGTGTTACATGTCAGTGTGCCACTGCGACTGCCCTGCCACAAACTTGCATTGGCGTACTGCTCACTCTCTTCAAATGTATAGAAAAAGTTCAGTTTCGTTTACGGGTCCACGAAATGAGGTGGTCGTGGTCCCAAAAATGCATCCTAGATTGACAAAACAACAAGTTGAACTGCTCCTGTCAGTCCCACACTCTCACAGGCAACAAAATTGGATCACCTCCACGTCGGCTCCTGTCCCTCAAGTCGTCTATGCTTAGAACATATCGCAGAATGTCGTGCGATGCGGCTCCCTCCAGGCTGCGCCTCCAGGATTTCGCAGTGTATCAGCTCTGTGCATTCACATAAGCAAACCAAGCCTAGGTGACTGAACGGACTGCCAAGCGGGAGCCAGGAAGAAGCCCACGAGGGAGAGTGAAGCAGGGCAAGCACAGCAAAGGGGATGAGTAACATTGGGCCTCACCGCACGGTACACCACCAAAATGAAACAAGTTGCAGACAATTGAATGATTTATTGGTTTACTATTAATAGTACTGAATGTCCTTTGCCCCCCTCTGTGGCCGGATGCACTGGTTGTGCTGTGGAATATCAGGGCTGAGGCTGAGGAGCACTTGCAACATTTGTGAAATTGTCGGCTGGGTCCCCTGTGGGTGCGGGTGCTGCAGAAGTACCCGGGATCTGCTGCTGCTGCTGCTGCTGCTGCTGCTGCCGCTTCTTCCAGTAGAAGTATCCAGCACCGACAGCGGCCAGGAGAACAACGAGAGGAACCAGCACAGCAGGGAGAATAACGCCGATTTTGGCAGAGCCATCCCCACCACCCGAACCTCCAGGTGGTTCACCTGGAGGCGGTACGTTGTAGAGTCCTCCTGGGGTTTGCCCAGGAGCTGGTGGGGGCGGTGCCTTTGACTCGTAGACGAAGAATCGGCCCGAGATCGAATTAGCGAGCGCAGTTGCTGTCTTCATTACAGAGCTGTAGCGGTTGTCTTCGAGGAGCACAGTGGACGAAGGATCATCTTCCATGACCAATCGGATCAGATAAACCTTGCCCTTTTTCGGCGAATTTAGGCCGGAAAACTGCACCATGCCTTCTACGGGTCGGCCTGTATTGCCATCTTGTGCGTAGGCATCACCGGTGGGAGACGAAGCAGGTGCGATGGAGGGCAGCGGCACGAAGACGCTTGCGTTGAGAACAACAATGGAGACCCAGACCTCCCCGTCTCCCTCTTTGAGCTGCGATGATACTGCGAACCGATCGATGGCCGACAGGAAAGGAGTCAGCATGGTCCTGGAGCGCGCGAGCTTCTGCACGCTGACCGTAAACGTCCGGTACTGTCGCCGGGCGCTGGCGTTCACGGCCATGCTCCAGGCAAGCGTGCGGGACACGGGCAGCGGCAGGCGTGACGCGCTGGCCTTAATTGAGTCGATCCCTGCTGAAGTTCCATTGACACACCCCTTGTTTGCATTTTCCAAAAGCAGGTCGACGGAGGTAAAGAACGGGTCTAGGGGCTGCCCAGTCAACCGAAGACCACTCTGGGCCATTGGACGGATCTTTCGCCCGAGAGCTTCCACTGCTTGTGCCATCATTTCCTGCGTGACTTCTCCAGGGTGAGCCAGGAGAAAGGAAAGGGCCGTGGCGAGGTTGACGCCCAGCTGAGGGCCCATGGTTCCCACGGAGCCCGCGTCTGACGTTTCCGAAGGCGGGGCGTTCAGGGAGTCGAGCTTCGCTAGGGTGTCGACCACAACGGCCTTCATCTCTGTGAGCTTGGCGTTCGGCACGCCGCAGTCGTTGGGGCCCGTGGGCGCTCCTCCGTACTCCCTTGCCCATACCATGGCCCAAGATAGCATGTTGACATAGTCTCCTGTGCGGTTAAGCTCGGTGAAGATGCTATCGAAACTGATCTGAGCCTCCGTCACGTTCCTGAACCTGGTGCCGCCAGTTGGCGAAGATCCGGCTTGCAGTAGTGTACGCCTTCGTCCTTCGCTGGTGCCCTTGTGATGGAGGCGGTCTTCGGTATCCTCAAGAAATCGCGCATATGGACGCCGCGTAGAGGAGTTATCCGCCACAGCTATGGCGGCCGAGGGAGCAGCTGCTTGCAAGTCATCGTACCCCGTGGCGACGACGGTGTTCTCGGTCCTGTAGGACACCTGGGACGAGGACGACAGCGATGGCGGAAGCAACTTCGCGGGCAGATGGGACTGGTAGTTGAGCCACTTGCTGGCCGTCTTGATGCGCGACAGAGAGTTATTGTTGGCATTGTTGGCAGCAAGGACGTCTTTGGGGTCCAGTCCGGAGTTGCGGAGTGAGACCACCTTGACAGGAGGCTCGATGATGAACCGAGAACCAGGTGACCCGTCCCCTGGACTGAACATGGTTCTGATCGGATTGGTCACGTACACGACGAAGTAGTAGATGCCTTCAGGGAGCACGATGTGCGACTTAGAATTCTCAGGCGACATAGGTTTTACCGTCGTTTCGCGGCCCGAGATGGCGTCTGCATACCGGAACTCGTAGTGCATATGTCCCTCGCCCTCTCCCACCGTCCACCCGAACGCTTTGATGCGATAAAGCGTGAGCATCGCCACGTCCGCCTTGGGTGCACTGGACCCCATTCTCTCGTACATCGCCGTTCCCCCTGACGGCAGGGGCGATACCCAAACCGTGGTAGAGGCCGTGCCTTTGGTCAGCGACGTCGTATGAGAACCTACTGCTGCCGTGCAAGATATCGTGTACAGCTGCCCGCCCAGCAGCTGGTTGGGCATGATCTCGATAGCCGGGTCAACGTCCCGGCCCGCCGTTCTCAGTTTCGACAAAGGCCGCTCGTCCGCATCCGAGGTCAGCTTCCACTGATAGGCTATGGACAGGGAAGCAGAGAGACCCTGCTGCTGGCCTCCCACGGACAAGGTGGTATTGGGTGGAGCGGCAGAGCACCTGAAGCTTATGGACTGCGTTGGGAGAAGGGCCACCGATAGCAGATCCTGTCCCGCTGTGATGGAAACATCCAGCACGGCTGTCACTTCGGTCAGTTCTACGTTCCCCACAGTCATTGCCGTCTGGTTCGCCACGAACACCGGCCCCTCCACAAAGCTTCCATCTATCATCAGCCCTTTCTCGTCGTCCTGCACGATGCCCAGAGCTGCCCCGCCGGATCGGCTCTGCGTGCCGTTCTTTGCGCCGCTGTCACTGGCCGGGATTGCCACCAATATCACAGATGCTGGCTGTAGCCTCCGCCCTCTCGTCAGCGGCTCCTTGGTAACCATCACTGTGACCCGGTGAACAGTGCCGGGAGCCAGAGCGTTAGGAGGGAGGAGGAGTATCTGCCCATAGTTGTTCTTCTCGTTGCTCTCGTACAGAGCGTAGTTGGCGTCGTCAGCGAGAGTGGTATTGACTGTCCAGCTGTACTGGAGGGGGAAGGGTGCTCCAAGAATGTCCCGAGTATCATCCGGATCGCTTGCCAGTGCCTTGATGACTATGGGATCCCGGGCGTCCACGACCCTGATCTCTCCGCCGTCGATGGCGACGCTTAGCGGCGATGCATTCATGACTATGCTTGCCGAGCTGCGGCCGCTGTCCCCCTCCGGGTCCAGACTATCTTCCACCCAACACCGCACTCCTATTACGTAAGTCACGGAGGGCATTAGCCTCATTGCAGGCAGGTTGAACATACGACCGCCCGTCTCCAACCCAGTCAGGTTGACGGAGGGCCCGTCCTCCACAAACCATCGGTACACCAGGGACTTCATCGCCTCCGCCGCTGGGAGGCATTCCCCTTTCGCGTTCACGGCGAACGGGCCCGGCAGCTCTGCACGCGCCTCCAACGAAATCATTTCGTACCTGTAGAACGTTCTCCCTGCTGTGGTGAACAGACCGAAAATGGAAACTTTAGGCGTCGGTCGTGCCTCCTTCTTCACCATCACGGACATGGAGTTGCTCTGCCCAATGAAGTTGGTCGCCCGCACCGTGAAGTTGTACACTTTCCCCGGCTCCAGCCAATCTCTGGCAACGGTGACAGTGGAGCTGAAGGGATCGGCGTTCGCGAGATGCCGTGTCAAGACGTTCATCCGCGGCCCGGTCCCCTGTACGTAGAACACGAACCTCATGGGCCGACCGCCCGAGCCCGTCGACGCTGACGCGTCCAGCGTGAGCGGGTCACACAGCCCGACGCTCGGCGGGACGTCAAGTGTCACCACGGGCTGCATCCGGCTAACGGGCTGCAGGACCGGAACCGAGCCAGAAGCGTTGTACGAGCTCATGTCCTGCGAGGAGATCTTGTCTGGCAAAATGGTAATCACATCGGGCGTTCGCGTGTCCACCGGCAATATCGTGGCACCGCTGCCAAGAACTATGCGCAGCCGACGGCTCGTGCGGAACGTGCACGATGGCTTCGTCCCCAGCTTCCGCACCACCTCGTCCGCAAAAATATCGCGACAGACAGCCTCGAACACCCCCGCGGCTTCGACGTCGTCGTTGTTGACACCGAAAATAATGCCTCCCGTTGCAGGCTCCGAGCCTCTGTGGTTGATGACGTGAGCATTTGTCGGTACGTCGAAGTCGATGACGATGTTCGACAGGCTGTCCGCGAACCTGGCGTACAACATTCGAGGCGGCATCTTCGGCAGCACGGGTACCTTGAACGTACCGACCTCGGTGTCACCATACGCGATGACAACGGAGTGGGCACCGTACGATCTGGGAATGTACATTACCCTGGCCTTGAGCGGAGTGTTGGGATCGACGTAGAAAACCTCTGATCCTGTTGACAGCGCTGGCTGAGGAGAACCGCCGCTGGCCCCGTTGGTGGGATCCTGAGCCTGGAGGCATGTTCGACTGTCGTCCAAACATAGGAGTTCCATGGAGAGAGCTGAGGGCCTGGGGAAGATACCTACGCGAGGTAAGCTCGAGTTCACATTGCCGGCCACATCACGTGCGACAATCTCGATGACTGACACTTGGCCGGCCATCCCGCCGACCACGCCGCTGCCGAACACAGTGGTGTCTTTCATGGACACGCGCCCGGGAATGACTTTCATCGGAAACGAGATGACATTGACGGTTGCTGAGGTACCGCTGCTTGCAGCCCCTCCTGTGAACGTCCCATTTGCTTCCCTCACCTCCACACGGTACGTTCCTGCTGGTCCCACCTTTAGTCCCGCCATGAACATGGAGCGACTAGCTGTCGCCGTCACCCTGCCAGACACGGACTCCGCAGTCGTCTTCGAGTTGAGGGCGACAACGCTGAACGACCGGTCGCCCGCTAAGTACGGGTTCTTGTATTGGTCGTATGCGTACAGCTCCATCTGCTGTTGAACGCTCGCCCCCACGCTCGAGAAGCTCTGAGCCTCCGGTCTCATCTCCGTACCTAAGAAGCTGAACGACGCGTGCGTGACGAGAATGGGAACCGGGAGCCCAACTTGCTTGTCCCTGAGCATGACGGTGGCGCTGTACTTCCCCGCTGCCAGAGCGTACACCGCGATGTCGTGCGTGCCGTCGTTGTTGTCTTCTGCTATGAACTCGGTGGGCGACTTGGCTTGCGCCGCTGTGAGCGGCGGCGCTGCAGTATCCGACCAGGCCATCGTGGCGCGAAACGGATCTCCGCCGGCCAGATGGCTGTATCGGACGCGGTTGCCGGCAGCGTCCCTTGCCGTCACTGTGATCACTACCCTCACTCCTGCGCGAACTGCGTCTCCTTGGAGCTGACTCTCCACCATTGACCTCTCCGCGCTGGTCGGCCCTGCGCGCACATCCACGTAAAATCTCCCGTTCTGTATCGTCTCTGCGTCACCAAGCGGATCGATCATCACAGTGAAACGCTGGCTCCTGGATGTTGCCGGAAGTGAAACCTTGTACAGTCCACCCGGCTGAAGCTCTGCGGTGACCTCGCTGGTCTTGCCGCCGTCCGCCCATCCGGGCACAATGACCGTGAAGCCGATTTCAACAATGCCGTTTGCCTTGACAATGGGCAGGCTCTCAAGATCCCTTGGTTCGATGAAAAACACAAGCGGCACACCGACTGCCATTCCATCCAAACCTCCCTTGATCTCTATTCCCAACACGTCCATCGCCACTGTCTTGAACGGTGACCAGTTGCCCGGCCCTCCGCGTATCATCACCCTGCTCGTCCCGTTCTGCACCACTATGCCGTCGTATGCCACGGTGATTGTCAACCCGGTCGTCTCCTGCATTGGCGTGTACGTCACCTTGATGGAACCTGCATCGTTTGTGGCGAGAGAGGGCGGCTGTGAGCTGATTGTCGGTGGTGTCGGAACGACCTCTTTGTCAGAGAAGGTGACGCTGAAAGCTCGCACCACGTCAGCGGTCGGCGGGACGGGGTTGCCCGATCTGTCGCGAGGGAAGATGAAGAAGACTGCTGTGGAGGATATCACTGCTCCGACGTCGAAACCCAGCCCTTTGGCTATGGTCCTCTCCGGAGACACGACTCCTGGCAGCACTGCTACCACGTGCGGCAAGCCGGTGGTCGAGTTGAGAACCACTCCGTCGAAAGAACCGAGAGACAGTGAGATACGGAGGATACCCGCAGCGAAGGGAGTAAAGCTGACGTTGTAGAATCCCTCTTCCGCCACAAAAACCATCGCTCTGTCCAAGGACCATGCCATGCCAGTAGAGGAGGAGACAGAAGTCAGAAGCAACGTGGGGTAGAATAAACTGTCGTCCCTTAGCAGATTTTGGAACCGGTCACGGACATAAATCCTAAACGCGGCGGGCATGGCCGACACATAGGCTTCGTTGCCGTAATCCAGCACCGTCGACCGACCATCTGGAGCCGCAGCCTCGACCACACCGATCCCCTCAAAGAAGGGGATCGTGCTACTGTTACCCAAGGGGATCGTGCTACTCCTAGCCAAGAGGGCACGGACAACGTAGTCCCCAGCCCTAGTTAAGTTGTACGTGAACGTGTACGTTCCATCTTTGCCATCGACGCTTGCAAGCACGCCTGGGCCCTCACCGGTCAAGTTGTGCCGCAAGCTCACCTCGAACGCCAAACCACCGGTGACGAGATTGTTGCCATACAAATCCCGCGCCGTTACCATTAGTTTTCCCGATTCGCCGGCAACTCCCTTGCCCATTAGTATATCGCCCGTGACCTCGCACTGTGCGGCATCCACGGGACCGGGGAGAACCTGCAGTGCACGAGACGTCACTATCAGATTGCGCATGTAAACGGTGACCACCGTGGCCGCCCTTCCGGCTCTTGCACACTTGTACAAGAACATGTAAGTCCCATTCCCCAGATCCGTCATCTTCCCTGAGGTGGAGGCGGAAATGGTGGTGGCCGAGATATCCATGGTGAAGACATCCCCTCCTCGCCCTGTCGGATTGCCATAAGCATCCTTCGCATTCAATGCGAAAGAGCGGACGTCCCCCGCCGTACATGGCCGCAGCGATTCCTTGCTCAACTCCGTTGTCGCTACACTTGCGCGTCCTGGACGAACGCTCACCGTAAACGGAGAGCCCCGGATAGGGGAGTTCCGAACAACATGCAGCTGGTACGTGCCCACCTTTTGCGGGGCGTAGAACACCTCGTACCTGCCCTTGGTGGGATTCCAGCGAGGGAAGGAGTTGTTGGGTCTTAAGTAAACTGGGGGTTTTACCTCCTCTGTCATCAGCACCACGTCAAAGGTGCTTCCCCCTCTATTCAGTGTGTTGCCCTTTGCGTCTTTTGCTTCGATCTCGAACAAACTATCCGTTCCCGCGATGATGGGCCCTTGATCCCCTACGCCAGGGCCGTATGCAATGCACGATGGTGTGTCCAACGGTCCTCCATCAATGTCCACATTAGAGAACCGCAGCGTCGTCTGACCGATTTCCAAGTCCAGCGTGTAGATCCCGCTCTTGGCTACGACGTATGTGCAGAAATGCGCCTGGTTCACCCGGTCGATCTCGCAGTTTGCCGGAATGGCCTCCTCCCCGAGCTCTAGCTTCGCTCCAATCGGATAGTCGGAGAGGTCTACCCCCCCTGCGGACGAAATGGAATTGTTCCCGACGTCAAACAGCATCACCCAGAACTTGCCTTCAACTCCGGCCTGTCCCGCATATGCTCCATCGCCCTTCAACCTCGTGAAAGGAACGTGCGGGGCGCCCACTTCTGGAAGAAGGAGAAAAAGCAGCCACAACAGAAACACGACACAAAACACACGACGTATGGCACCATAGACACGTAGAAATGAGTCGGATCGAGAATGAGCATCATGCCAGCCAGTTCAGCACCATAGCAGCAGCTTTGACTTTTCCTTGAATTCGTACTCTTGGTGTGATTGGTATAATATAAAGTACTTCCTTAACTACATAAAGACAAATCAGTTTGAAAAAGATCATTTCATATTCCTTAGTTAGTAGCTCACTGTGCTCACATGAATTCTATCTCTGTTGGCATATTTCGTCGGGCGGCCGTTAGGTGCGAGGGGAGTGTCAAAACACAGGCTTTACACTGTTTACAGGCACAGTGGGACGACAGAACAACTGTCACCAGTACTACACGTAACTACAGTCGTAGAAACAGAAGCTGGTGAACATAGAGCATACGCAAGTTTGACAATTATTACAGCCAGGCTCGCAAATTCAGCAGATTTGAGAGTTCCGAATGCTAAGGGGATTGGGCCACTAAGCTACATCCTTCCTTTTAGCCATTCACATAGAAAGCTGCTCCGTGATGGCCACTGATGCCAACACACGTCGTGATGCCCACTAATGCCAGGTAGTTCTTGTGTGAATTAATGATGCATGATGCAGAATCTCACACATCGTGATAACGGTAGATAAAACAAAGCAAAGACATAGTCACGGAAGACGGAGCAAGAGACACAGAGTAGGGTAAGTGGCCAGAAAAGGAAGGGTTGGGGTAGTCCAGGTCCTGGAAACTCAGAAGGCTGAGAAGGGTTAGGGATGGGCTGGACATTTTGGGACAGTAGGTGGACCGAGTGGTGATCGGTACTCACGGAAGTGACTCAGGCCTGAAAAAATCAGATGGGCCAAAGGGATCCAGCCTGACTGCTGCAGCGTGTCCAGGGTTAAGTGGACGCGGGGAGCCAAAAGAGGGTAAGTGGACATGTTCTGACAGACCCACCGGGATGGGGGTCCATCAGGATGAGGAAGAAGGGATGAGGGTGATGGGGATGGAGATGGAGCTGGAAGGGACAACACAGCTCCGACGCAGACTCAACACGCACGTACTCCAAATGTGCAGAATGAAGAATGAACTGAAAAGAGACAACAACTGGGCTATGTGTCCATTCAACGTGCAACGGAAAAGTTTCAACTCCGTTGTACCCGTTGAATAGCCCTCGGGCCCCAGTTGAATCCCCGTTGAATAGTACAACGGGCCCTCCTCGTTGAATACTGTTCAACGGGGAGGGCGCATCGGGCCTCGGACACGTCGCTGAGTGCGCGTGGAGCAAAAAAAAAAATCATCCTGTTGAATCCCGTTGAATCTCGTTGTATCCCGTTGAATTCGAGTTGAATTCGAATTGAATCCCGTCGTTTTTTTTTTTTTAAACCTCTAACCACGAAGTCCCACCTACCGTTGTTGAGTTCAGAAAACTCAACAGTGTGACGCCATTTCGACATTAATAAATGAGAGAGAGAGAGAGAGAGAGAGAGAGAGAGAGAGAGAGGGCGTCAACCAGTGTCCGATGCCGCCTGACACTGGCTGACGCCCTCTCTCTCAGACTCTCTCTCTCTCTCTCTCTCTCTCTCTCTCTCTCTCTCTCAACATTGAAATTAGAATGAATTTTCCGCGATCCCTCTCTCTCTCTCTCTCTCTCTCCCAGCGTTGAAATCAGAATGAATCTTCCGCGTTATCTTCCGCGATAACGCGGAAGATTCATTCTGATTTCAACGTTGGGGGAGAGAGAGAGAGAGAGAGAGGCCGTCAGCCAGTGTCTGACGCCGAGTTTGGTGCACCAAACTCGGAGTCAGACACTGGCTGATGCCATCTCTCTCTCTCTCTCTCTCTCTCTCTCTCTCTCTCTCTCTCTCTCTCTCTCTCTCTCTCTCTCACGAGAATGAATCTTCCTCTCGAGGAAGATTCATTCTCGTTGGGCATGTATGATTTCGGTTGTTTTTTTTTGCAGAAAGTGGTATGTTTTTTTTGTCTTTTTTTTTTCTTTTCTTAATCTACTATCGGTTTTCCGAGGCTCGGCAATAACGTTCGAGGCTCGGGAATGATCGGGCTCCGAGCCTCGGACTTGATAGCTGGGCGAGGCTGTGAAACCGTATAAGCGTGCGTAAGCGCGCGCGCGCGCTTAAAGTCCCCTGCGCCGCGCTCAAAGCGCTCTATGGCCCGCGCGCGCGTCAAAAAATCAGCGCAGGGGCGTCACGGGGTTGCGGGAGGGCAGGGGATGCCACGGGGACGTTTCCGCACAAAAAAAAAAAAAAAAAAAAAACATACCCTCCCCGACCGTTTTGGAGTCCAGTCCCCTCCGGAGTTCGCACTGCAGTCCAAACTCCTCGGTCGCCTGCCTGTCGTAAGGCAGAGTTTGTAACTGCAGTCTAGTCATTGACGTCCGACCGGCAGGCCGTTTCCAAAAAAAAACAGAAGAATAAAGAAAAAAAAAGAAAAGATCGTGGCGCTGTATCTTTCCATGTTCCAGGGGAAGATTCACTCTGTTTCCAGGATTGATTTGGAACTGTGGAGAAGGAGAGTGAATCTGCCTTAGAGCTTGGAAAGATACAGCGCCATGATTTCTGTCTTTTGTGCAACGGGGAAACAGGGACCACGGGCTGACAACAACGCAGTGGCCCTAAGGGGATACACGTGCTGGCAACATCCCACTTTCGTTTTCTTTTTCTTTTTTTTTCCTTTTGTTTTTCTTTCTAAGAGTTCTAAGGGAGGGGTACTCAGGGAGGCACAGCAACTGGCCACTCAGATGATGCTCGGTCCCTCTGCTACCAGCTGTCCCCTGGCCGGTGTCCCCGGGTAGGGGGTTCCCTGAAGGCTATCAGGCCACCCTAAGGCTCTCAGGCCACCCTGGGCTGAAAAGGCCACCCGGGGCAAGGTCCCACTTGCACGGATTAAGAGATTCTGGCCGTTTATCTTTTCTATCTACGGTCAATATCTCTTAATTCGTGTAAGTGGGACCTAGCCCCCTGTGCCAGATTAGACACATGATTGAATTTACCTGGGCTGGTTAGTCCGATGATAATACCTCAAGGCCATCACCCGATTAAAAAAAAATAATAAAAAAAATCCCAACCTATGGCGTGTCATCCTTGGGGTCTTCTGGCGGCGCATCTTTCCATGTTCTATGGGAAGATTCACTCTCGTTTTGCACATTTCCAGAGTAGTGGACCGCCTTCCCTCCACTGAATCTTCCCATAGAATCTTCCCATAGAACATGGAAAGATTTGGGGTATGTTTGGGGCATGGTGCGGTGGGATTTGTGGTGTGGTTTGCGGTGGGTTTGGGGGTCGGTTTGGCGTATGTGGGTTTTGTGGTGGGGTTGGGGGTGGGTTAGGGGTTGGTGGGG
>BFEA01000357.1:1434426-1445935 GCA_003427395.1 Chara braunii | reverse complement strand
AACACACACATGCACACTTACACACACACACACACACACACACACACACACACACACACATCATACACACACACACACACACACACACCAGCAATCAGGAAAAAATGAAAAAAAAAAAAATCTTTTTTTTATTGTGACAGTGTTTCTTTGATTTTAATACTTGTTTTTTTTGTTTTCTTTTTTTTTTAAATAACAGAAAGCATCAAAATCCAAAAACAAAAATATGGGGATGCAGGGAATTTCAGACCCTACAACCCCATTTTATTTTATTTTTGGCCCTTTTTTTTTTTTTAAATCGTCGGTTTTGGGGGCCGCGGTTGGCCGCCACGGGTGCCCGCAGCGGTCTGGATCCCAACCGCGTGTGATAAAATGGCCCACGGTCATGACCGCGGGTGATACATAGACTGCGGGTGCAAAAGTGTGTGGAAGGCGTTGGGAAAGATGAGGATGGACTGAGGTCGACTCTCGCGTCTGAGGCCACATTCGTGCAAGCGGAACATCATCGTCTGAGGATTGCTCCGACTCCGCGTCTAGGTCATCTGGATCTGACCATGGCTCCACCTCAATCTCATCCTGTGCGAGAGGGTCGGGCTCAGGGTCATACACTGACTCCTCCTCATATGCCAACAAAACCGTCGTTCGCCTCTCGAAATCTCTCCATGGTTGCAGGTTGTCGGTGAGCGAATCCTTTCGTCCCTTTCGTACTTGTGTGTCCAGCTGCTCAGTGGTGACCTTGTCCGCGGGGCGGACTCGTGAGTCGTGGGGCTCCGGTCTCCCGTCCTCCGTGGCGACGTCCTCATCCTCCCATGGAAGGACGTATCCCGCACCGCTACTGTGGCACCGAAGCAGTCTTAAATTGGTGGATATCTCCACCAAACGACTGAGTTTCATAAAACCAAGCTTGTTCCGCCTCTTCACCTTAAAGCGCTCGTGGACAGCCCAGTTCCTCTCCGCAGGAGAGACACATGTGCACGTGTGCATCAGGCGAACAACTATAGTTTGCAGCAAAGGAGCATCGTCCCCCCACTGTACCCACCACTAACCAACCGCCGATGTCTCCTTCTCCCCCCTCCAAGCGTCCGCATCTCTATCCCCGTCGCGACCTCCATACGTACAATCGCCCTCCCGACTGCTATGAATCTCCCACGGAGGCAGCCGTGAGCGGTCATGGCCGCAGCTGCGCCTGTGGTCGTGCGGCCGTGCGACTTTTCGGCCACGTGGTGGCAAGTGGGGGGGACGGGCGGGGTTTTCTAAAGTGGATTGGGGTTGCGCAAACGCCACCCCACCCCCTCACAGAAAACAAAATTTTTAAAAAATATAATTTTTTGGTGGAGGGTCTTCCTTGAAAAAAGTTGAAAAAAGAAAAAAAGAAAAAAAAATAGGCGTTATTTTTCTCGTTTTTTTTTTCTTCCATTGATTGATTAATAGATTGATTGATTGATTGATTGATTGATTGATTGGTGGAGAAAGAGGTGGGGAAAGAGATGGGTTGTGGCGTGGGGACAAGGGACCACTCGTGAGAGGCAGGGGACCGCAAGAGCGGAGTGGGTAGCCGTGAGTCGGATGGCCCCATGACCAGCGGGTCGCTCGTGAGAGGATGGTGCGAATCCAGTCGAGGGGAGGGGAGCCGTTCAGGTCCAGGGTGCCTGGCAGGAGGAGGCGGGTGACGAGGGGGTTTATGAGAACCCTAAACCCTAAGAAAACCCTAACCGGAGTTTGGGTGGTTGAGGTGGGGTAGCGGTGACCTGATCAAGAAAAGAAAATAGCAACCATAGAGAGGAGGGGAAAAGATATCGCACCTGATGTTGGGTGCAGCTCCCTCATGTTCCCTCGTTGGAGGCTTGAGCATGGATGTGGCTGCTATAGGGTTCCCCGTAATACTATAATGACAATAAGAAAAAATGCTTGAAAAAAACAGTAAAATTTTGAGATAAAAATAAAAGAAAATAAATAATAAAAAAATTAAAAAAATAAGTAAACAAAATGTGAAGAGAAAACAAATATTTATTTTTTTTGAATTTTCGGCATCATTTCCCGACCTCCCATGAGGTCAAAAATGTGACAAGAGGAAGGAGAGACCAAGAGAAGCACACTAAGTTTCAAAATGCCCAAATGATAATTTTCAAAAAAATAAATAAATAAATTAATTAATTAATTAATAAATAAGTAAATAAATGAGGAGGTGGAGGAGAGTGAAGAGAAACTAAGTGTTGGGTTTGGAGAGTGAAGAGAAACTAAGTGTTGGGTTTGGAGAGTGAAGAGAAACTAAGTGTTGGGTTTTTAAAAAAATTCGGCGGCATTTCGTTTACCCCATGGGGTCGAAGTGTGGCGACAAGAAAAAATGACTAAGTAAGATGGGAGAGAGTGGGGAGGAAAGAGAAAATTTTGGCAGCACTTTGTTACCCCCAAGGGGTTAAAATGTGCGTTGATAGCTGAAATAGCTAAGTCCTAAACAGATATAGAGGTGCCGCAGAAAAAAATCAAATTTTCATAGTAAATAAAAATAAAAATAAAAATAATCAAAAAAATGAGAAAGAAGTAGGGGGAGAAGATAATTCAGACTTTTAGAGAAAAGAGAAAAAAATTAAATCGAAGAAAAAGACAAAAGAAGAAAGAACCGAAAAATTCGAAGTTGGGCGTGAGGGGGGCTGAAAAAGTGATAACGAGAGAGAAAAATAGGTGAGAAAGAGAGAAAGATTGAAGGGGGAGGTGGGGGGATGATTGGGTTGTTGTTGGGGGAGGGAAGAGAGAGAGGGGGGTGGGAGAATGAGAGAGAGAGTGATGAGAAGAGTGGAGAGAAGTGGAAGAGATTAGTAGAAGATGGTGAGTGGGGAGGGGAGGGAAGAAAAGATGGTGGAACATGAGTGAAGAGAGACTCTGAGGTAAGAAGGGGGGGAATAGTGGTAGAGGTAGAAGAGGTAATGAGATGGTGTAGGGGAGAGAGAGAGGCGGGGGGGTGGGAGAGTAGGTTAGTGGGGAGAGATGATACCAGGCTGTTGGTTGGCCAAGAGCAACAAGATCACAAAGATTCACTGGATCTTGGCCTTCAAGATGATGGCAGCCTGCTGCTGCAGCAACAACAGCAACAAAAACTATAATAACAATAAAATAATCAAGGGTTGGCTGAGATCTTGATCAGCCACCCTGATTGCACTGACGCGCAGCCCCCTAGCCAAGGGGATCTTCACTGCTGCCAAAACTGTTGGTGCAGCAGTACAAATAATAATAATCATCACCATCATCATCATCATCATCATCTGGGTGTGCTGAGATCTTGATCAGCCACCCCAATCTCCCTGTAGTACAGCCCCCTAGCCAGGGGGTTCTTCAAGGTCCTCAGCAAGCTGCCACGTGGCACTGTAGATGGCCACATGCGCAGGCAGCACCAGCCACGATGCCTCGGGAGGGAGGAGGTAAATAGCTCATGTGGAACTCTTCAACAGGAATGTCCCGCACTACAAAGCCATGGAAACAGTTTGGCCAGTGTGTTAGGGCATGGCCAGCAGCTGTCTGGGTTCAAACACTGGCAGCAGCGTGCATCCTGGATCCTGATATGTATAATCCAGGAGCGGGCACGTGGCGTGCGTGCGTGCTTTGGCCATGGCCTTGGCCTTGGCGTGCATGCATTGTGATGACGCTCTCTCTTTTCGTGCCACCTGCCGCAACCTTGGCGCTGCACTTTTCTCCGCTCGTTTGCTGTGAAAACAGCCAAAAAAAGAGGCAAAATCCCGCTATCTGGATTGCACCACCTTTCCACCGTGACGGGGTGTGGTGGGTGGGGGCGGGGAACGTTCCCGCTCTGATACCAGTGTGGCAGACCCGCCGGGATGGCGGTCCGTCAGGATGAGGACGAAGGGATGAGGGTGATAGAGATGGAGATGGAGATGGAAAGGACAGCAGCTCCGACGCAGACTCAACATGCACGTACTCCAAATGTGCAGAATGAAGAATGAATTGAAAACAGACAACAGCTGGGGTATAACCCCAGCGGACTGACTGGACTTGACTGGACTGCCTGGTAGCGACAATGGTACCAGGCAGGACTGGACTGGACTGGAACAGCACACGGCCTGTGGGGTCAGGCCACCGCCTGGTCCCACAGGCCGAACAGGCAAATAGCCCAATAGGCCCTGGCTGTAGGCCAGGGCAGCTAGAGGCCCGCTGCACATGCGATACACAATCTCACATCCCCCACAGCGTTCCGTACCCATACATGGAGTGCCAATCCCAACACCTGCGTTCATGAACGGGGCCCATTCGCGTGTTCACGCGGACGCGTGAACGCATGGCTGTGAATGTGCAAAGGGGTGCAAACCGCAGCACGAGTTTTCGCATGTCCTTAAAAAAAAAGGAAAAAAAAAAAAGAGAGGGGGGGGGGGATGACTACTAGTGGACTACCACCCTGTATTGATTTTTTTTTTTTTAACAATAGGACCTTATGGTCCTAGCTCCTTCTATTCTGGGGAGCGTCAGTCCGGTTCCTATTCCACCGGCAAGTCAAAAAATGCACTACATTAAGGAGCGCACACGCTTCCTTCCGTCTGGCCGAAGGACCCCTGAGCAGCATTGATTGCTCCACCTTAGCGGAGGATTGACTATCAGCTTGCCGTGCAGCACTCTTCCTCTCAGACCTGGAGCCCAGATCTGAAACATAATAATATTCTTTCTAGAAGGATGTTGCCCCTTGTCAATCAACGTGAGAATATCCACTTAGCCCTCCTGCTCCTGAGTCATCGCCCTCTCTTTCCCTTCCACATCCCAGCCCCTAGATCCCTAAATTTCTTTTCTCTTTCCCCTCATGGAGTTCTCCCATTAATTTTGTACGCCTGCGCCTTCCCCTCCTCCGTTCTGCTGGCAAGTCATTGCGTTCTCTGAGCCATTAGCTTTCGCCTTTCCCTTGAGGTCTGCTAAACCCTAAACCCTCAAACCTGTTCCTCGACTGAGAGTAAAACTTAAAAAGAGTTCAACTCCCATGTTTTCATCATCCCTCTACGTGTTTCCAGACCCCTACTACAACCCCCAATTATGCTGATCACAGGCCGGCGTTTTTCCATCAAAGTTCTGGTTCAGGGGTGCCTTGCCCGTGCGCCGAGCTCTGCTGTCCAAAGCTTCTTCCCGAACTGGAGTTGTGCCAATCCTTCCAACAGATGCGGTCGTCCTGCAACTCAACAACTTTCCCACTTATCAACCAAATCTTATTGAAGTTCCTTCTAGCCTTGTTTTGCTGCTCTTCATCCTCCGACCAAGATAACTTGATCTTCCGCCATCTGCACATAATTTATGTCTGTATCATTACCTTCGTCTCCGTCCAGATCATCTCTCGTGCGTTGGAGACACCTTCAATCGTTCTGCTGCACCTTTCCTTCCATATGACCCAAAGGGTCACTTTCCTGATGAGTCCATACCAAATCTTTTCCGCTTTTCGTGTTAGTTCAGGGATGTTAATTTGAAGGAGAAGTTGAATGGGGTGTTCAGGGAACGGGGTAGTGAAGAGGGAGTCCCAGAGGGTCGACGCTCTTGCCCAGTAGTCCGTCGCCTCCCTACAATATATTAGGCAGTGTACTGTGTCCTCTACTGCATTCTCCGTGCACATCTTACATTGATCCGAATTGTCCGGTACAGAATCTTTCCTTCTAACATGAAGTCATTGATTGACTGGTAGTGCTGCATAAATTATCAGCCATTGAAGGCTTCTGATTTTGACTGGTCTGATCATTTTGTATGTTTTCCACGGGATCTTCGTGATTTTGTTCGCTTCCTGTCCTAACAGCTTCTGCCATCTTGCCTTGATCACCGGTTCTACGTCTTTTGTTTTAATCAGGAGTTAGTACCCTAATTTGACCGTGTAGTCTTGTACGGGGGTGAGCCTCTTAACGTTTGTCTCTTTATCTAGTTTCCACACCCACTCCCCGGGGTCGAACTCCAAGTTTTGAATTGTCGTGTCAATTCTGAAAATAAACTTCGGCCATGTGCCCAACACTCTTACTTTTCTGAGCAGGAAGTGTTCCATGACAGTGGTTTCCACATTGACATTCGTAATCGACGACATACCCTTCGTGGAGTGTGTAATCGGGAAGGAATTGAAAACCGCACTAATGGTGTAGATGTGAGAACTGAAAAGCCCTAGAGGGATTGTTCTCTTGAATTTTAACCCCCCATTCACCACTTCTCCAGTCCCCGCCTTGTTGCAGCAGATCTCTCCACTCCTGGGGACCAAATTGGTAATGTATTGCAGGTTAGGGCCTCTTTTGTGGCAGCCTTTTAGCCGTGTACTTAACTCCTGCTCCGATACCCATTCTTTCTTCTCGTCATTCCACAAGTGTCCGACTGTCCAAACCCCATTCTTCACCCAAGATAGCCACTTGTGGTCTAAGAACAATGGTTCATCATTTTCGCTCCTCAACCACTCGTTGCCAAATAAGGGCTGCCTCAACACCTCATCCTTGGATTTGGGTGTGTTGGTCTTTTTTGGCATTATTGCCCTCCAGATTCGGATGAGAGCCACCCAATACGGTGTTTGGCGGTTGTCTATGTTCTGTTTTGTTTCCCCTCTGGGTCTTCTTCTTGCCTTTTTCAATACCCATTCTTTGTTCATTACCCAAAATAAACCCGTCATGTTGCTTGGTGAGGGCACCGGAGCCAGAGACCTTATGCTGTCCAGGGCAAGATTGTTCTATGTCGTTCTTGGTTTGATCAGCAGTCGAACTATCCATTTTGCTTGAAGGGCTTTGTCTCGCACCTTGGGTCAATAATTCCCAGTCCCCCTTGTATTGGTTTCATTGTAATATATTGCCAAGCTATTTTAGGAATACACCTTCCCTTGTTGGGGTTGCCTGTCCAGAGGTATGTTCTTGCTACTCGGTTTAGTTCCTTTAGTGAGTCATCCGGAATTGTCCATACCGCTGCGATATACCACATCATGGAAAAAACTGAAGTGTTGAAGGCCAAAGCGCGGCCGATCAGAGAGGTGTAAATATTCCCCCACCTCCCCACCTTGTTCAAATGTTTTGTTAACATATTCTGAGCCATCTGGGGCGCCAGACCCCCTCGTGTCATGAGAATACCTAAGTAACGAGTGGGTGTCTCTAGAGTGTCCCAGGACATGTCAGCCTCCGGTCCTTGGAGGTTTGGGATTGGTTCCTCAGAGAGCCACCAGCCTATGGTTCTCTTCCAGTTGATCTTCATTTCTGGCGCCAGTCTGAATGCTTCCATTGCCCTAATCAGTATCGTCATGTCGTCTGCGAACATTATTACTGTTGGGAACTTGAGATGGTGTGACGTCCCTACATTGACCTCCGGGAGTCAAAACCTTAACCCATTTTCTAAAAATCGGTCCCAAGTTCTTCCAACCCTTTACGTTCCGTACTTGCATCCATGAACGCCCAATTAACTTGGCCATAGGCCTTCTCGAAGTCGAAAAATAGAATGGCAGTGTTTATTCTTCTTTCTCTGACTTTGGTAGCCGCTTCGTTTAGAGTCAGTACATTGTCAAATATGTAGCGTCCTGGGATGAAGCCCATTTGGTCGATGTGGAAACATTTATCAGTTATTCTTATGATTCTGGCTGTCAAGGTCTTAGCCAGAATTTTGTATGGAAGGGTTAGTAGGAAGATGGGCCTATAATTCCTTATGTTTTCCTTGTCTCCCTTCTTGTATAGTAGTGTGACCACACTGCTGCTGAGTAGTTTACCCAGGCCCTCTTTCTCAAAACTATCCTTGTAAAAGTTCACGAGATCCCCCCCCAGGCTCAGCCAGAATTTTTCCCAGAATTCCTTGGTTAGTCCATCGATGTCGGGTGCCTTATCGTTATTCATGCTCTTGAGGGCTTGCAACAACTCATCTTTTGATAGGGGTTTATCCATCTCTGCCGCTTGCTCTACCGATATCATTCATTCCAGGTACTGTAACATCCTCTGCCTTGCTTCCGACGTAGTACTTGGGGTAGGCGCCCGGGTCCTGGTTTGATGTAAATCTTGATAGAATTCCTTGGCAATTTCCATGATATCTTCACTAGTATCCACCATCCTTGCCGGGTTGGTGAGGGTTTTCAGCTTGTCTATAGTGGTTGTTCTTGTGTTTGCCTTGATACGTGCAAATTAGTGTTTCGTCATCGATTCACTGAGATCATATTCACACATTCTGACTCTTATTTGCAGACCTTTTAGTTCCCACCATTTCCACATTGCGAGCTCTTCCCGTGCTTTTTCGAAAATGCCCGTACATAATGTTGAGGTCATCTTGCAGATTGAATTCTGCTATCTTAAGTGCCCGCTCCAGGCTTTGTTTTCTTTGTTTCCTTATGGAGGTTAGCTTTCTTGACATCTCAGCTGCTGTCTTCGCAAGCGAGGAGTAGCTCTCTACAAACCACTCCCATCGGTCTTGGTCAGGTATGCGGCTCATGTTCCTCGCGCGCCAGAATTCTTGTATTCCTTCTTGGAAGGTTTGACTAAGCAGGAGGGAGTTGTTCAATTTATGAAAGCCTGCCCCTTTCCTTACCTGTTGTTCAAAACATATAGTTAGCTCAATTGGCTTGTGATCGAGCCCTGGGTAGGGTGCCAAGGGGAGGATCTTCGCCTCTTTCACCGCCCCCATCATTGTGCCTGACACCAAGAAATAGTCTATCCGTGAGAAAGTTGTGTGGTGTGCATGGTTCTTCTTGACTAGGGTAAAGGCTCTCTGTATAGGGTGCAAGGTCCTGAAGGGGTCGACCAACCCTTGGTCAATCATCAGGTTTTCGATTGGTCGGGCCTCCTAAAAGTTGGGTGGCTGGGTGGACCGTGATATGCGGTCTGTTCTTGGGTCGAGGGTGGCATTCCAATCACCCGCAAGTATACATGGTACTAGAGGCGGAACAGCGCTGCTCGAGCTTGCTACATAGGATGTTCTCTGAGTTACATCGTTTGGAGCATAGATGTTGTATAGGAAAAACTCTTTTTCCTTCTACTTAAGGTGCATGGAACACCATCTGCCTTCCTGGAGGTCTGCTTCCTTGTTCAAGACACTTCCTGCCGCATAGAAACGGGATGATTTAGGGATCAAGATAGTTGTGCCTTTCGTGTTTGAGTTAGTGTCTACTGCCCAGACCTCGTCTCTTATACCTCCCATCTTTCTTGCAATCAATTTTCTGATCCGGTTGTGTTCCAGAGAAAAGGAGAGATGTGTTTCTTGAAACAGTATAATATCTGCCAGTGAGTTGTTACTTACCGTCAATCCGCTTAGAATGTCATTCCATTTTTCTTCTCTATCTATGACATTCCTCAGGCCGTTAATGTTCTAACTCCTAATAATGATCCCTTGGCCTCTCCACTCTTCCGAATCCCTCCTCTCATTTGCCCATCCCCTGATCTCCTTCATCCCAGCCTGATTCCTTATACAGTGTGGTTATGATTTTAAAGGGAGTAGTCTAAGATGGTGTTCCGCCCCCTGTATCCTCCCCCATGGGGTCTTCCCCAGAACCTTCCCCCTCTACGGTCTGCCCAACCTCCTTTCCTGTGGTTGTGCCTTGATCCTTTGTTCTTGCTGCTCCCTCCTCATCATCATTTGAATTGCCCGACTCCGCTTCTTGGTCCTCCCCGTCCTTTTCCATGTCTGATTGCCATCCCTGCAAGTCATCGTCAGAGTCTTCACTCCTGTAGAACCTGTCCCAATCTGCTTGGAATGGCACAACATCCAAGTCACCATCTCCCTCTAATATACCCGACGTTACTAACTAGGCTACCGACACCGCTGTCAGTTCCGCCGACAAACATGGGCCTGCTAGCACACTGTACGGTACTGCTGTTACCGTCCGCTAGGGTCTTCATTTCATCCCTGTTTTCAAACTTGTTGTCATTGCCAGTTTGACTATCAGGGGAGAAAAGGCTTGGGGAGATTGTCTCCCTTGTTCTGATCTTTGTGACGATGTGTCCTCTTGCTCTATGGGAGACTGTGAATCAGCCTGGATCGTCGTCCCTGATACGGTATCGTAGACCCCCAGAGGAAAGTCTGACGTTACCTTTTCCCGAAGAATTTCAGCCACATTCTGGCCTTCCTCGAAGCAGAGGATCTGGAAAGAGACATTTGTAGCGATCTGCCATTCTTCTATTTTTTCCATGTACCTTGCTGCGATCAGCGGGCGGATATTCACCAGCGTCAGGCAAGAAGAGCGAGTTGTTTCCACTACCAAGGGTGCCAGGTCCCTGACAATGTGTGAGATCGTGACGAATTATGAAGCGTACTCTTCGTTCAACTTTTTTAGCTTGTCGGCTTGGGCCAAGACCACCGCCGCTTCTTTTTCCAGCAGCGTATGCCCTGAGTCCTCGAGGGAATCTGTCTGCATTGCGTCAGGATTCTTTTTTTTCTGGTTCTTACCTAATCTCCACTTCTTAGGATGCAAATCCTGAAACTCATCTTTTGACTCCGGGACGGTTCTATCTTTATCCTTCAGCCCCTGTTCCCTTGCTCTTTTCTTCTCAACATACTGAAATACTGTATATTCCGACAGTTCCTCGGGTTTAGCTCTCCTAAGCGTGTCAAACTGGTTGTTGGAGAGACCCATACCTGCCACCAGTCCTTTTTTACCACTTGTTTGGGACCTCTCAGCGTGTTTCAAGCATGTTGCTCGGATGTCAAAGGCGTGCTCCCTTTCCCTCTTCACCTTGTCCACATACTCCTTGAGCCACTGCAACGATTGTACTGAATCTTCTTCGCTACCCGTAGAAGCTCCATTATCTACATTGCTCCCCTCACCACCCTGCTCAGAATCCGATTCCTTTGCCTCTGTAGCCTTGCCCCTCTCTTCGTTTACAGCCGGGGGCGTGGACACTCCCTCTTTTCCCCCGGCTTTTGTCGCTCTCCTCTTCTTAAGCCCTCCTTCCTGAATTCCTTTGTCCCCTACATTCTCCAGTGTTCGTTTATTGTCTGTTTGTACCCCTTTCTTTGTGTGAGTCGCTGCTTGTTCCAAATTTCTCAGCCAACTGTGAAAGGTATTTGGCTCTTTGATGAATTGCTGGACTGCATGTTCCCTGACCGTGTCCAAATCCCAAAGAAGATCCTCCCTGTCTTTTTCTTCTCTGATTACCTGCGAGTCGATCAAAGGGTCAGTTCTGATCTTAGTTGGGTTGCCTGTCACCTTCCCCGTGGCTTTTTTTTGCCACCTGTTGTCTGTCGGGGGGAAGATGTCAGGTTTCTTTACTGATGGTTCCAAGTCGGCGTAATGTCAAACCCAATCCGGTTCTTCCAAGTTGTCGTCAAATACCCATCCATTGTAGTTGCTATCTGCGATGAACCAGATTCCCGGGGCATCCTCCACCTCACACAGCATGTTGGGAAGGAGTTTGCGCTCCTTCGTCTGTTTTGGGTATTTAGGACAGTTTGGGTCTGTGCCCATGCTATGTTACCGCGCGTTCATTGAACGCGCGTTCCGCGTTCAGTTTTTGAACGCAGTGAACGCGCGTTCACTGAACGCGCCTGAACGCGATTGACGCGGTTGCGCAAGGGGGCAGGCGGGGTGGGGGGGTGCTTTGGGCAG
>BFEA01000357.1:1412226-1433325 GCA_003427395.1 Chara braunii | reverse complement strand
GATGCGGTTGGGGGGGTAGGCCTCTATTTATTTATTTTTTTGCAGTTTTGGGGTTCGTAGAACAAGACCCATCACCTCGTAGTCCGTAACGCGCGCGTGTCCCCCCCGGGGTCGCGTTCAATTTTTTCATGCCACGTGGCGCGTAGTGCGTTTGAACGCGGCCCCGGGGGGTATGAACGCGCGTTCAGCGCGTTCACCCGGTTACACAGTGCCCATGTGCCCCCGTTCCCTACATCGAAAACAGATCAGCGCCGTCTTGGTCAATACTTTAATCTCCACGATTCTGTTTTCAATCTGTAGTTTCCAGGCATGGGGAAAGACTAGGGGGCTGTCTGTTTTGTCTTCCAAAACTGCAGTCATGGATCCACAGTGTGGAGCCAAGAAATCAGGTGTGGGCAGGATCCATTTGAGGATCCTGTTCGCTGGGTACTGCCTTTCTAATATGTCCACCAACAGTCCGTGAAAACCCGGTTGGATGTTATCGAATTGGACCCAGAACTTCTCTTTTAACAAAGTCTGTTTATAGGAAACAGAAAAGACCGGGTTTTGCCTCTGCGCGACTACTTTCTTCCACTTTGTAATCGTGCATACCGAGCCGTTGCAGTTCCTGGACTGCATCTCTGCTGCTGCTTTCGCTTGTTCTTCAGGATGTTGTTTCTACCCAAGTTTTGCAGCGTGAAAGTCTCTTCAGATTGTTTCAGTTTCAATTCCTTCTTGATCGTATCGATGACCCATTTGCGTTTCTCCGCCGCTGCAGTTCTGCGCCACTACGTGCAAAGTTAAATACTACCCCGTGTCTTTCATGCAGGTCGTCCAATTCCGCCACCTTCTCTTCCGGATATTTCCATACTATAATTTCCTCTTCTTTGCCTTCTGTTTTCTGAATCTCCTTGGTTTGTATTCCTTGTACTTTTGTCTTGTCTATCAAAAATTTGAGCGCCTCATTGTCTATTACGCACATGCCTTTCTCTCCCATGTTTGGATTCGATGTACTCGCGCTTTGGGATGGAGAAGCCATTTCCTTCCGCTACACGCAAGTGAGTCCTCACCTACTCTCTATCCGCCGTCAGATCCGTCCACTCTTATTCCTTGATGTCAGAACAGGAAATGTGGGGTGAATAACCAATCCAGGGGGGAGAGGGAAGGGAGGGGAGAGAAATGGAAGAAGGGTAGGATCAGATCAGAGACTAGATGAGCCCCGGGTTGGGACGGGGATGGGATCGGGTTGGGATCTAGGTTTGGTCGAAATAAGATCAGGAGTGGGAATGGGTTAGAGTCAGGGAGGGATCAGGTTGGGAACAGGTTGGGATCAAGGTTGGGTTCGCAGCTGGGATCGGGAGGGACCGGGGTTGGGATCGAAGTTGGGATCGGCTGGGATGGAAGTTGGGAACGGGTGGGATCGAGGTTGGGTTGGGATCGAGGTTGGGGTTGAGGTTGGGTTAGAACCGAGGTTGGGATCGAAGTAGGGATAGGATGGGATCGAGGTTGGGAGGGGGAGGGAAAGAGGTTGGGTTGGGATCGAGGTTGAGGTCAAGGTTGGGGTCGAGGTTGGGGTCGGGATTGGGATCGAGGTTGGGATAGAGGTTGTGATCGAGATTGGGATCGAGGTTGGGATCAAGGTCGGGATCGAGGTTGGGAGCGGGTCGGGATCGGGAGTAGGCGCGATCGAGAATGGGTCGAGGTTGGGAGCGGGTTGGGTCGAGGTTGGGTCGAGATTGGATCGCGGTTGGGTCGAGGTTGGGTTGAGATTGGATCGTGGTTGGGAACGAGATGGGGAGCGGTTCGAGATCGGGAGTAAACGGGACCTAGATTGGGATCAAGATTAGGATCGAAGTTGGGATCGAGGTTTGGGTCGAAGTTGAGATTGAGGTTGGTATCGAGGTTGAGATTGGGGTTGAGGTCGACGTTGGGATCGAGGTTGGGATCGGGGTTGAGATCGAGTTGGGATCGAGGTTGGGAGCGAGGTAGGGATCAAGGTTGGGATTGGGGTTGGGATCGAGGTTGGGAGAAGGTCGGGATCGGGAGAAAGCGGGATCACGATTGGGTCGAAATGAGGGCGGCTGGGAACAGGGTGGGGTCAGGGATCGAGGTGGGGTCTATGCGGGGGGCGGTTTTCTGCTCCTGAAACGAATAGTAGCAAGATGGGAGAGAGGTCGGGTTACGAGACGACTGGTGGGTAGTGGGGTGAATGAGGGGGGAGAGAGATTGTGCAAGAATGTGGGGGGTCGGGTTTTCGAGAAAATCCAGCAGCATTTACCCTCCCCACTTCTGGATCGGGATTCCAACTAAGACTATTGCTAGATTGAAGGTGAAGCGAAGGAGAGGAACGGCTGTCATTACGTTTGGAAGACAGCCGGGGTCGAACTTCAATCGGAGAAGGCGAAAGAAAAGGAAAGAGATGGGTGGACCAGAAAATGTAAAATAGTGCGATCTAGAAAGTCGAAACTGGCGAAGTATCAGTGTGAGTTGAGGATGGGGATAGACGGGCGTCCGGATAGGGCGGGGTTGGGGTCGGGATGAAGGTCAAACAGGATTTGGGTGAGAGTCGTAATGAATCGGGGTTGGTGGCAGAGTAGGAGAGGTAGGGGTGAGGTTGGAATCGGGTGGGGGATTGGGTGAGATGGGGTTAGGGAGGGAGACAATATCTATATCTGGGCTCTGCTCAATGATGGGGATCGGAGTAAACCAGGTAAGGGGTTGGGAAGGAGTCGCAATCAGAGGGCGAGTGGAAAGAGGTCAGTCAGAGGGGGTGGAAATGGAGCCAGTTTGAGAGAAAGTTTTTGTTGTGGGGTCGAGATAAATGAGGGTCAGACCGGAAGCGAGATCGGGGAGGGAATGAGATGGGATGGGGGTGAGGGAAGGGGACCGGAATGCGGAAATAATAGATTGCTCTCACTCGGGCGGGCCGATCTTCGTCTTCGTGAAGCTCCAGAAAACAGTGAAGGCTGTTGGTCGTTACTTTGGAGATATGGTTGAAGATGGACTTGAACGAGCCTTTTCTCTCTTCCGAACTTCGACGCTGTCAAGGGCGTTATTCGAGGTGGGAAATGTGTGTGCATGCTTCTTCAAAATCGGGCACATATGCCCCCTTCGTATCTTCCATCATACGCCCAACATACTCGGTGGGCATAAAGATTGGCGCCCGCGCAGGGCGCGCGTGCGTGATGTCCAGCGTAGGACGGGCTATGACGAGTGCGCGGTCTCCAGCGATGGATCAAGTCGACGCCTATGCCCCCTTTGTGGCGCGGCGCGAGCGCCGCGTTGCGCTGACCGAGCGGCGCTAGCGCAACCCTCAGCTTTTCTGTCAGATTCCTGCAATTTGGATTGCCCTGGATTGTTTTTTTTCTTTCTCTTAGTATTTTAAAAAAAATCAGAAACATAAAAAAAAAAAAATCAGAAACAAAAATAAAAATCTCATCATGGCGCTCAATTCTACATCACCTTTTTTTGGTTGATCGTTCAGTTCTGGTTTTTGCGGAGTTGCAATGAAATGCGATCTCATCTCAATCTAAGTGTGTATGTGAGATGATGGATGGAAGTACTTTTCTTGAAATTCGTAACACTGGCTTCCTCCTCTGCTTCTCCTTTTCTTGGGTGTTTTGGGATGGGGGAGGGGGGAGGAGTCCAGGCCAGGCCCTTGATAAAGAAAAAGGGAAGGAGAGGAGGGATAAGGTCTAAGAAACAAAAGATAAGATTGAATTCCCTGCTGTTTTTCCAAGTGGTTCCCCCATTATATGGTAGGAAAGGCTGATGTTTTGGTCCCTTCCCCAGTTACCCCCCAAAAGTTGCAGTGTGCACTTACTTGTCGTAATTTTCCGCCTGTCTAGAACACGCTCATTGAGTTGAAAGCTGAAGAGAATGGAGAGATTGTAGGAACCGATATGCATCAGCTTAAAGCTGATCTCCCAATGCTTGGTTTCCCCATCGTCATTCGTTACCAGGATAGCATCTAATGTCTGAAACGACTGATCTGGTTTCATGACCTCGAGAGAGTAAGATTCCGCTTCTGTAACTGCCACATAATCTTGAAAATTCCCGTAGGCGTCAGCTGGCTGGATTGTGACTCCTATTTCTTCACCCACTCTATACTGAGACTTTCCACCCCCCTTGTATGTCACATTTATCTTATCCAAAGCAGTTGGGCCCGCAACAACAATCACACGAATGATTGTACCGCCACCTTTTCCGAGGAGGGCCCTACTCGGACCAACAACAGCAGCGAGCGAATAGTTGCCCGGCCTTGTTGGGCTGCAGGAAATGCTGTAAGTTCCTCTAGTGCGGTCTCGAACAGCCACTGTGAGAGGGAAGACAGAGGGAGGGAGGGGTTCCCCCGCACGTGGATCTGCTGTTCCTGAATTGAGGATAGTGGCTGCAAGGAAGTCACTGCTAACATTCTTGTAGTAGGCAATTCCATTGCTATCAGCCAGTGTGATGACGACGATGTATTTAGAGCCTGCTGGAACAAAAGGACGAGTTGGTGTCTCAAAGGTGCACCTGGAAGGGTCTATGTCAGTAAGTGTGGGGCTGATATTGATGCTGAATGGACTGCCACGTACTGGTGCTCCTTTGTAGGTGATATCCAGCCCTTGCGATCCAACAGCACTCGAGATGTAGTTGAGCTCGCAAAGTCCAGTGTCTGCTAGATTAAAGCCATAATTCCAAACACCACCAGGGATTGAAAACTCTGCAATGAAGGCCTTGCAAACAGCAGGATTCAGGATTGTGTTGTTAAACAGGTCTCGAGGACTTACATAGACAGTCGAGTTGATGCAGTCTTCACCTGGCAAGCCACCATTCAGGTCCCTGCAGACAACTCCACCGCGTAGGCCAGGACCAAATGCTTCACAGGTGGCGACATCAACAATGGTTCCTGGCAAAACAGTGCCTGTGAAGGGGGACCCACGGAAGTGGAGGAGACCCCTCTTACCAGAATTAGTGTTGTTTGAAAAGGCAAGGCTTGTGATAAGTAGGCCACTGCGGAATGGGATGAATGAGATTGCTATCGATCCATCTGGTCTGGCACGGATGGTGATGTTGCGAATTGCTTGTGTACCGGAGAAGGATGTGAAGGAGTTGTCCACTAGAGAGGGAACCCGCACTTCAAATGACACCCTGATCTGGGCAGCCAAGGCAGAAGCAACAGTTTGGTTCGACAGAGTGGTTGGGTTGCCGAACATGTCACATGGTTGAGCTGTAATGGTGCCATTGGTACCAACAGTTATGTTCACAGAACCAATCCCACTACCCACGGCAGTGAACATGTTGATAGACATGGGCCCAGCCTTCATGGGCCAGTTTCGGATGGACGGATACCACCCATTATTGATAAGTTTACCATCAATCCTAACAGTTATATTGAACACCCCTGCAAGTTGGGAAGATACCGCTGCCTGGAAAGACCCATCATACTTATCTGACACCGCCACTTCAGTGAAAGCGGTGACCAGAGGAGGAAGAGAGCTCACAGCAAAGGAGCCTACCGACCTTGAGTCTTTGATGAGGAAACTGGTGGTGTTCTCGGGACCCAGTGGCTGGCCCGGCACCACTTCAGATGATGATGGCTCTGGAGACGGGGATGGGAAGGGGGATGGAGAAGGGAGTGGTGGAGTCCTGGGTGGTGGAGAAGCGAGAGGTTGTGCTGGGGGCAACAATGGAGGGGCAGGGATCTGCCACTCCATAAAGCCCTGAATGAGGGGGGGCGGACCCTGAACAGAGGAGACTTCGGCGGAAACATTGTAGAACACACCAGGGATGTATTCTGCGTTATTTCCATACAGGTCACGTGGCATAATCAGGAAGATGGCCTTCAAAGACTTCCCCTCTGAATCAGCTTCATACTGCATATGAGTTACCGTAGAACTGGGCCCACTTACTACGCCGGGTGTGACAGTGAAACGGAAAGGGGAGCCTGATATCTCACCTCGTCCGGTCTCCACTCCTCTGAAGCGAGAGATGAGCTCAATGCTGAGTGTGTATGGAATCGGTTGCCCTGGTGCAACATTGGCTAAGTTTCCAGTGGCTGGCGCTTTGGACCTGGTGGCCAAGAAGGTGACATTGTAGATGCCATTGCGGACAGCAGTGAAGTTGTTGACAGTTGTAACTTCTAGAATTGCAAATCCTGTCGATGTGGCCCCCAGAGCTGGGCTATTGGAGTTTATTGTCACAGGTCCGTAGCTCTTGACTCGAATTGCATCGTCTACATTTTTCTCCCTTCTTCTGTTGAACGTGTCCATAACAACGACTGTCAACACTGTTTTCCTTCCAGCAGTCACCTTGAACCACTCATCCTGCTGTAAACAAACACTTGCACCCTCCAGGATAGCGTAGGTGTTCGCAGGAGAGGAAGGTGAGTCACGTGCTGACAAATTAAACGGACTTCCAATGATATCTTCCCCTCCAAGGTGTACAGAGACGGTGTAATTTCCATCTGTCACAGGGGTGAATCTAGCTTGAAGGAGACCCTGTTGGTTTCTTAGGGGCTCAACACTAGCAAGAATAGACCCAGCTGAAGCACTGAAGACCTGGACTTGGTAGAGGCCACGGATAGCCACCAGCATGTCAGCTGAGAAGGTGCAGGTGTTGTTGAAAACGTCATTACAGATGATGCCGAAAGAGGAGGACACCCCTGCTTGGGGCACAGGCATGCCACGCAATGACACCTGAGAATTTCTTGCAGAGGGCCTTCCAGGGGAAATCGTCAGAAAGGTCTCCTTTGCTAGCACAAACCCAACCGGCGATCTGGCATTAGACGATGTGTTAGTGCTGTTGGCAAACACTTGCCCCTGTCCAAGCATGCGGACTGAAACTGCAAGGCGGTACACAGTGGCTCTTGTTAAGTTATAGGTGACTGCAACAACCCCAGCGTTTTCAGCAACAGGATTGCAATTCAGGGAGACCTCTCGAGGAAGAAGAGGACTCTGCCTGGAGGAGCCACTAGAAGACACTGCGGAGGCAAGTGAACCATTGACCATGCAAACAAGGTCCCCAGTTAGTATGTCATTATTGAAAAGGTCACGCAAATACAAGGTGAATGTTCCAACTTCCCCTGCAATGCCAGCAGTTGCACCGCTCCCCACCAGCATGGAGTAGAGGGGGCTGATCGGTGCGTTTGCAACCGTGATAACTGCACCACCAGACAGTGAGCCAAGGGTTCCACGATTGACAGTGCCAGTGATGTCATAGACACCTGCCTGGACAGGCGTGAAGGAGAACTTGTAGTTACCACCGGAATCGAGTACTGCAGTCACTTGAAACTCAGCGCGTGTGGTGCGCAGCTGGAAAGTTATGACAATGTTATCAAGGGGGTAATGAGCTCCATAAGCCTGACGATTCCCAAAGGCATCTCTGGTCAGGACGATCCGTTCAATCTGGGTACCAGCAGCAACATCAGTGAAAGGGCTCGACAGGCTGCATGCCGAGGGACTGGTAGGCCCAGGGTACATAATAAAAGGTTTTTGTAGGATGCCAGCTACCACAGTGTCAGCTGACGTGGCAAGGGAGAGAGTCATTCTGAACTGACCAGCAATGATACCCACATAGGAGACGTTGTAGCTCCCATCAAAGTTATCCGTAATTGTGGGGATGAAGGCACTAGCATTGGGGGCGAATCTGAGGGCAAAGGCCTGTCCTCCAGCACGGAACCCAATCCCATAGACATCTCGGGCTGTGAGCAAGAACCAGGATGGCACACCGACCATGCCCTCAATCAAGCCCAGCCCTTCCGCATATGACTTTGCAGGATCTAGAACCTGGGGTGCATCCTTGTCAAGGATCATCAGCTTCAATGGACTTCTTGGACCAGATGGAATTCCTACATTCTCATCAAGGAGAGTGACACTGAGATTGTACTGTCCTGGAACAGGGATGTTGTAAACCACCTGATACGTCCCTGATCCATCTGGGTTGTCTGTGAAAGAGACGGTTCCTTGCCCTGTCAGGATCCGTACCCGAATTGGATCAATCGGCACGCTGGAGTCCTGCCTTGGATTGCCAAAACGATCCCTTACAGTCACAGTGAACCGCGCGTCAACGTTCTGGAAGCTGCCATATACCCCCGGACCTGAAATCTCTGACATGGAAGCAACAAATGGTGCTGCAGTAATGACTCCTCGGAATGGGCTACCAACAATGCCCTTCCCTCCCACCAAAATGGTGAGGGATGACCGGCCCGCAACTGAGACAGTGTAGTTTACCACCCACAGGGAGCGGCTGGCATCGAAGACAGGTGTAGGGATGGGCGAAGAGGATTCCATCAAGGTGGTGTTCTGCAACGAGGATGCACTGGTTACTGTCCTCCTGTTGCGAAGAACCTTGATATTGATGTCAAAAAGGCTGGAAGTGTCTGCTGCGGTTCGTAGATTCCCGTATGTGTCTTTGGCGGCTATCGTGAATGTCAGCCATGAGCCTGCAGCTCCCCCTTTCAGCCCCGGTCCAGAAGCTGTAGTCATGTCACCTGCTATCGGCCCAGCAAGGATGCTAACAGTGTGCTTAAGATTGCTAGCAGTGTGTCCATTAATGACGATAACTATAGCATAGGTAGCTGCAAACGTGGAGCTGAATGTGCACTTGTAGGTTGCTCCTGTCCCAAGGCTCTCAAAGCGCAGCCTAGGTACCAAGATGGGTGAGTACAGCTCGAGGTTGGAGATCGGTTTCAGATAGGTCATGGACACATCAATATTCACTGGCCCACTGGACAGCTGCAGAGCCTGCACCTGCATTGAGTGCATCTGCGTCTGGATCACACTTGGTTGGGAATGGGGATATCCTCCTGGCAAAGCCGTAGTGGTAGGGTCAGCAAGCTCCTCGGCCTGCAAGCCACGACCGGGGTAGGCCCTTCCAGGTAGCCCACTCTCATCAAGCAGCGATGGTGCTGGAGAAGATGCCATCGGATTGAGTAGGTCAAAGCCTGGAAGGGGCATGAAAACTGTTGTACGCAGTACATTGCTGATGGACTGTGTCCTCACTGCGTATGGACCTTCAACATTGTTTTCATACGCATCCCTAAGCTGGATGCTGAAAGATCCTTCCTGTCCTGCAGTGGCATTCACCACATTGTAAACTAGCGTCTTGGACAAATCAAAAGGCCCTGGAAAGACTGTGACCGTAAAAGATGCAAAATTTGACCCACTGACGTCAAGCCGAATGCGGTACTTCTGGGCCTTAGTGACATTGTATCTGACCGTGAAGTAGTTATCCCTAGGCGACACCACTCGGGCGGTGAGGGTGAGGATGACTGGCGAGTTGGGTCTGTCCTCCTTGATGGTCCCTTGGACAGTATTGTTAGCCATGTTCTCACCAACAATCTCATTTCCAAACGCATCCATCAAGAAGATTTTCAGCTCTACAAGTGTGCCAGCTATCATGTCCATAGTGCCAGAGCCAGTCACACGAGATGCTGATCCGGATGGTGGACCTGGAATGACAACAAGAGTGAAACCTGAACCTTGTAATTGGTCCACAACAGTTTGCGAGGAGTTGCCCGTAATGATGGCAGCCGTTCCAAGGTAGAATCCAGCTCGGGTGAGAGTGGCGGAGACAACGAACTCACCCGTCTCAGAGTCATCGCTCCGCCCCTGTTTCGGGATGCGGTTGCTAATTTGCCCCTCAACTTTGGAAGATTCATTAAAGCTTTCAAAGCTGACCGAAAGGGCTGTGGCTGCAGCACCGTTTCCAAAAATGTCTCTCAGAGTGACATTGAAATTTACAGTTCTTCCTGCACGTATTGGGCCAGCCAAAGACAAGGGTACTTCGATGGTGGACAGTCGTCCTACTGCTCTTCGGGGGCGCACACTCATCAGGGTGGGGGCGTTGGCAACAGAGTTGTTCTGGAACAAGACATCAAGCAGATACCGTCCAGAACGAGTCTGGTTGACCTTGAACCGACATTCCACAGAGGTCCGACCCTTGGGACATGCATCTGCGATCTGAAAACTGGTAATGTTGCTGAGGTCCAATGAGTCAAAACGGTCAAGACTGACAGAGAACACCTCTATGGTGCTATAGGAGGGATTAAGGGGCCGAACAGAGAAGTCGTCAGCAAATCCAGCAACCATATACCCCCTGCTAAGAGCGTACCCACTGAGGAAGAAGTTCCGGGCAGGGGAATCAGGGATACGGACAGTGAACGTGAACCTCCGGAACTCCCTGTCATCTATTGAAACCACAGCAGTGTAAGAGCTGCTCGTAGGGATGAAGTTCACCTTGTATGTTCCATTGGTGGTGTACATAACGGTAAAGATAAGAGTGGGATTGAAAGTGATGGTGAAACGATCGAGGTCATTGCCCAGGATCCGAGCATTACCATTTGAGTCTCGAGCACGGATCGTGAAGAACGCAAGCTTCCCATAGTCATAGACTAAGCGGAGGTCCTCGATGGTGGTGGTTCTCGGGGACAATTCACCACCGCCGATGATGAGTGGCTCGTCTCTTCTGATCCAGGGTAGAGCCGTGTCATCTAGTGCATTGTTGCAGCCAGGGTCAGAACCACAATACTTAAGGTCATATGAGTACTGTCCAATTGTCAAGTTAGTCACAGTGATGACATACGTACCATTGCTGGGGCTAGTTGCTGGCACAGAGATGGAGACGATCTTAACAGGCCTGATCACAGCAGCAAAGGTTGCACTGAGCATCAAGACGTTGTCCTCATCATATGCTGTTATCACAAACTCCACAGAACTAGCACTCACTGCCATACGCACTTCGTAAGTTCCCGGAGCTCTCACAGCTTCGGGGAAAATTATGCTGAGTTCCCTCACTCCCTCATTGAGTAATGCACTGTCGGCTGTTACCTGCAGAATGAACCTCCCAGGGCCGAATCTTTTGACATCTTCCCACACCACTCTCACAAGGTATAGATCCTTGTTCTCACTGTCAGATGTGGATCCACTGATATTCCCAGAAGGAGAAGGAAGCATTGTCACAGAACGCTCTACCAAGACACAACCAGTGCCGTTCACACTGGTGGAGGAGATGTTACACACAGCTATGCCTATCTGTGCACCATCAGCAGGAGCGTCAACCCTACCACCAAGCAGGTCTCTGCCGGTGAGAGCAAAAACCAAATCAGCCCATTTGCTGATGAACACTGGTGAAGTCAGATTAGTAGTAGATGATGGCGAGAGTTTGCGCTCAACAACGGGGACGGTGAGCGGTGTTCCAGCTGTAAGAGTTCCATCCACCCACACACGCAGTCTGTAACGGCCACGCACAAGCTTACGGAAAAGCAAGTCATAAGTCCCATCGTAGTTGTCTGACACCTCAGCAGCAGTTCCTGCACCTCCCTCAATGAAAGGACATGGGCTCAAGCACATGGATGCATTGATCTTGCTGCCATCACCACCTGTATCAAGTGCATTAGAATACTTGTCCCGTGCTTCCAATGTTAGGATGACATCCCCGGGCTCTGGCCTGTCATAAGTCAGAGTGCAGGCAGAAGGGTAGATTGGCCCTGGCAAGACCTTCCGCTCAAGAGGAGAATTCTGAAAAGTCTCACCTTTTTTATTCCTCAGGATGATATAGTGCCATCCAGCTATGGTGGTGGAGAACGAGAAAGAGAAATAATAAGGCTCATTTTGGGTAGCCTGCAGTGTCATGTTTCGGGAAGGGTTTCCCTGGCATGCCGAGGTCAAGAATGCTGTGATAGGGAGGTTGGACAGTTCACTGGACTGGACTGTTGCCCAGCTCTGGGGTTTTATGTCTGATCGTGCCTTCTCTTCGCCCAAGCTATCAGTAGTGGGCATGTCGACAATTGGCTGGATGTTCCATTTCAAACTACCTCCTGCCGTTAGTGGCTTGCTGCTAGCGGAGTCAGAACCAGAACCAGAAACCATGCTTAGATAAGATGGTACATCACTGACCAACCCATCGCCAGCATTGAGTGCAGAAATTGCATAATCCCTGGAGCTCCATCCATCAGAAGATGCTACTGTGTTCCCATTCTCCACCACTTCTGCTATGTCATACACGAGGTCTGATTGTTCTCCACTAATACCTGTGTGCTTGGGAAACCTTGAGGAAGCCCATTCCCGTTTGAAAATCCCGCTTCCCTTGTGATTGTCACTAGCAGTGGTGAAGCGATCCCTTGCCAAGGCAACTCCCACTGCACCTCCTCCTGTCATGCCCGATTTAAACTTTGAATAAGACATGCTGGGAGAGGCCGCTATTCTCAAGGGTCCCAAGCTGCTATCTCCAGAGTTGTCCACCATTCGTTTCGCCGGCAGGCCTTCATGAGCACCCACTCGTGGCACCAAGTAATGGAAGATGCTCATATTTTCACCATCCTCATGACCACTCTCGTTACCAGTATCATGGTCATTACGTGCACTCTGGTGGTGGCCACTGGCAACCGATGAATCACTGTTAGAGTCACTTGCTCCGAGAGTCAGATCATTGGATCCACCAGAAGTTGGCTTGGACAGCATGTAATTTCCATTGTCGATGTTGTTGATATCCGGCTGGAGCAGGGAGTCCACCTCGATTCTTCCTCTGGCCTGCCTTTTTCTCCGCCGCTGTGTAGCTGGCCCCTCTTGAGGGGTTGGGCATATGGAGATGACAAAATCATATGGTGTCATTCCCCTATCATCCTGCTCTGTGACTAAGTTCCCATATGCATCCCTCAACTCCACAGTGAACAAGATAAGCTCATCAATCTTGACAAACGAGTCTCTCTGCATCATCGCCATAGAATGCTGGGGGGATGTGACATTGCAAACAATGGTGACATCAGGGAGATAGATCCTATGACCAAGATGTTCCAATCGCACGCCATACAGACCAACTATTGTGAGGTCTGCAAAAAAGCTAGTTGTCCGGTCAGGTGATGCTCTAGTGGTGACAAAGTCCACAAGCTGCCATCTGCTTTCCACGCCGGGAGCTTTTGAGGTTGCCCAGACGCTGAAGGCAAGACCCTTTGGCAAAGGAGAACACAGGACAACCGTTCTTTCTGGCCCAATGCACTGCGGTGCTATGCGGTATGGAAAAGACAGCAACTCCCCAGCACGCATGGCCCTCGATGGGGCGCTTGCTGTGACAGCATACTTTCTGGCTTCGGGAAGGGAACCAGCAAAAATTTTCAGAGTGTAAGTTGCCCCGATTGCACTGGCGTTGCTTGGAGATGTGACATTCAGTGTGACCACAACGTTGGATCCAAATATTTCCGTCATTCTGGATACATTTCTGATTCCGGAGTACACATCAGGCTTCACAAAGTAGAAAAACTCCGGAGCTTCTCGGCTCACGGCAACTGTGACATTGTCAAAAGGGTAGCTGGTCTCTGCTTCTAAGATTAGGCCATTCACAATGGGAGGCACATCACCTCTTACCTCATACTCCACAACGGCTGGATTGAAGCTGGGATACAGAGTATACGGGCCATAGGTATCGTACGTGTCAATTTTTAGAGAGGAGAGGCGGAGTGGACCAGCTGTTTGCTTTGAAATGGAAATTGAGTAGGAGCTCAAGATGGTATGATCATAGTAGATGTTAACAGAGTCGATGGATACAGTCACATTTGCAGAGAAAGTTGGTGGAGCGAATCCCTGGGACAGGGTTCGCGTCGATAGGGGGATCTTCTCGTAGAGTGGTGGGACGCTAACTGTCATCAATCCCTCAGCAGTCCGCACTCGTGGGCTAGCAATTACAGCCAGCTCGATGACATCATTTCTTTCTAGGGTGTATGAGTAGTTGTACTGATACATCTGGAGAGGAAAAGTATACAGCCACTCAAATCTACTGTTCGGGGCTTTCTTACATGCGAGAATAAGAGACCGTAAGGAGCTATCACCATTGGGGAACATGTAAATATCCAGTGTGTAGGTTTGTCTCATAGATGCGTCTCTTGCTGCCACCTCAATCTCTGCTCTCACCTTTACTTTAGTCCCGACATTATTTCTGATATATGACCCAAAACTAGATCCATCAAGCTTTCCATCCAAGCGTAGTGTGACCAACGAGCCGGATGATGATACATCTACGGCATACGCATGGATGTCTACCATAGAAGCTGACTCGCCAGTCACATAGACAGTGTAGGACAAGACATCAGGGTCGAAGGGTGGAATCAGACTCACACTAAGATTCCGATCCAGGACAATTAGCTGCCTCAAAAGAGCACTGGAGTCGATCCTACGCTGGACATCAAATGAATATGACTTGTCAACCACTCCAGTTGAATCCAGAACAAGGATGTTCACAACACTACGACCAAGACCCACGATGGCATTCACCTGCCTGGGAATACCTATTGTTCCCATCGTTGATGCCAGAGAGACAACTCCCTGTTGCTGTGGCTGTGGTAAGCTGCTTTTCCCCATCCACGATTTGGCCTCTCCTTTCAGATACATATCACCTCCTCCCACATCCTCACTGTCGGAGTACAAGCGTTGTGTCACCACAATCGCTGGAAGTTGTCCCAACGATGGTGGAGATGATTCAAGGTTAACAGAGGATGGCATCACCTTGATCAGACTTGGTTCCATCTCATCTTCAAGGCCGGATTGGTCAATCATCATTAATAGCCGATTATGATGCACGGATTTCTCCCCCAGTAACCATTGACGAATATCAGATCCCTCAGAAGTATTCCCTGTCTGCAAGGGTGAGAACAGGGAAAACATGGCATCTTCCTTTTTTTCTGCTTTCTGTTCAGAGGAATCCAGATATGGAGTCACCTCAGAGTCCATGGCCCAAGTCTCCGAATCAACACCACCATGCATCAAGTTACCTAGTTCATCATCAGATGGCATAGCTTCTGGCTCCTCTAGCTTTTCACTGGATCCCCTGGCTATTGATGGCAACCATGCAGCGCCGGCTTTCGGAGCAGAAGCTGCAAAGAGCGCTGATACCTCGCCTACATTAGATTCCAGCACAACCATAAATTGAGGCAGAGTGGTGGTGTGAACACTAACAGGGATAGGATGAGGCTTGTCACCACGAGGCACAGGCAGCTGGCCTGACGGATTTCGGGAACTATTACGCCAAGCAGAGATGCGTTCCCACAGAGACCCCATGGAGGACTGCGGTGCAGTCGAGGGTAACACCTTTGTCCTCATTCCGGAAAAGTTTGCAGAGTGAGAGGCAATACTGGCACTATAAGACTGGTACCTCCTCACGTCATCATATGTTAGCACCTCTGGTGCATCGCATGGACCAGGAGCAGCTTCCGAGGAACTTGCAAGGTCTTTTGCTTCCACTTTCTGTTCGAATTGTGCTTCGATTCCTACTTTCAAGCTCGAAGCAGTGAGAGGTGGCCGGGATTGAGGAGGTTCGCTGGAGGATGGTGGAGACAGTATTGCAGGCCGTGTTTTTTTCTTTGACAGGACTGACCTTTGCTTTGAGATTGAAGCAGGTTTTGGTTGTGATCGTGGTCTGAGCTGGATGGCTGCCGATCCCTTGAGATTACTTACACTGAGGAGGTCCTGGTTCCCTTGGAGGCTAGAGGACGAAACTGTTGAACTCTCGACCTCCATAGCAATCGGAATGTCATGGCTAGACGTGGTAGGGAGGGAGTCGGCTGCATGAGTCCATGTGGACCAGCCCCCTCCAGCATCCTTCACAGTTGAACTGACGGAAAAGCCATTGTAGCCACCAGGGAGAGACGTGGGAGCATTGCCAATTGAAACAGCTGATGTTGGTGCCTGTGCATGCTCTGGTGCGGCAATGTCCAATGGGGAACCAAGGTTGAAGTAATCACCGAGGTCGGTATAGTCATATGTTTGTTCATCTTCATCAAAAATGTCCTGTAGGAAGCCACTTAGATGGTCGGTGGGAGATATTCTTGGCGCCATCAATGGGGATGTAGCCGTTTTCAGTCTTGGATGGCAATTCAGAGGATCGATATCACATTTGTCCTCTGAATAGTAGTCATAGTGATAGTCATCCACAGATGGTGGTGATTCGAGTCCTGGTGGTGTGTTGGGAATCTCTGGTGGCTGAGGAATACTTGGTGGCTCAGGAACACCAAGAGCATATGGTGGTGCAAATGTTGGCGTGACATAATCAGTCATGTAGTCTGTGTCCTCCGTAGAACCAGTGGCTGTAGGTGGAGAAGGAGGTGGAGGGCGAAAGGGAGTAGGAGCTTGCTGTACTTGACAGCCAAATGAACACTCGATCACTGGGATAGCTCTGGGTCCAAGAGCTGTTGCACGGATCACCATTGAGTTCAAGTCCCTGAGAGTCAGGTTGTACTCCATGCGCAGAGGATCAAAGATCGGAGGGTACAGGCTTGCTGAAAAAGCAGGGCTATCCCCTTGGAAAGACAGGTCGGCAAGGTTGGTTGGTGACACAACTAGTGTGAGATTGTACAGGGCCTCCATGGGGGGAGGCTGGCCCACAATGTCTTCCAATGTCCGCACTGTAATGGCAATTAGATTTCTTCCAAGTTTGAGTGTAGAGTTTCCACGCCAAAATTTCACAGAAGCAGATACAACTCCCCTGTGAGATGGCTCTGCGATGAAATGCACAGCATCTGATAGCCTTGGTAGTGTCACAGTATATCCTTCTCTAAGAAACACGTCAAAAGGTGGCTCGATAGGATAATCACCGACTGCTCTAAGGGACTTGATGCCAATATTTTGGAGATTTTCAAAAGCCCGCTTTACCATAATCACATAAGGCGCAAGAGGCTGGCCTTTGGAGACAAACCACAGCTCCACAGGGTTGAGTCCATATCGCATGTGGATCAGAGGTGTCCATTGATTCTGGCGAACTACATAAGCACTGTACATACCTTGCCATACCACTCCTTTCTCAGCCAGGTTCAGTATGTCCGCCTGGTCCACAAACTCGTTCCTCAGCCACTGCATTATGGCCTCCGGTGTCGGCTCACTTTGCTCATTCAGCATTCGCATTGCAGATGCCAGCTCACCAACAAATTGAGAATGTGGGAGTTCCTGGTCACCAAGCACAGCTCTTAATCGGATAGACCGACTGAAGATATGGCCCACCAACATCCTACGATCATTGGGATCCCCCGTTGTGTTACCAGATACATCGACATAGGAGAGGCCACACATAGACTGGACCCACCGCTCAGCTATATGAGAGGAAGGAGGACGACGAAGGTTCCAAGGTCCAGGGTCACAGAGTGTGCCCGACGGCCAGTCGAGACGAGAGAATGAAGTCTCCGAAAATGGATCCAAGTCCTGAGAAGTCCAGCTCTCATTCCATGGAGGAAGTGCATAAGGCACATCTTCCGGGCCGAGACCCGGTTCCAGCGACACACGGACCTGACCTTGGTCTTGGGAGGAACCAGAGGATGGCAACAACTGAGAAGAGGAGGAGAGCGGGGAGTATTCTGATGGAGATGATTCCCTCGGCACTCTTACATAAACCAGTGCCTCGGAGTCATAGGAGCGAGCGAGAAATCTTACATGGGGAAGCGCAGCACTGATTTGTGCTGTATAGTGCAATTCACTGCCGCGTCGGAACATAGGTGAGATAGGAATCTGCACTGGTGGTAACAACACACTTCCTCCAACTTGTAAACGAGACAGTCGTGTATCTGGTACATAGTAGACCACCAGGTAGTAGTCTAATACATCTATTGCATTTGCAGCAAACACCTCTATGTTTAAAACATTCGGGCCAAGACGAACTGGAAACTTAAACCTTGCTTGCAGCTCCACTTTCTTCCCTTCTGGAACTTGCCGTGGCACCACCTCCCATGTCAGGTTAAGGGGAACACCTTGGATTCGTATGCGTGCAAGATCATGGGGTGGAGCTAAAGCAACATGAACACTGGGATTTGCAGTCGTATAAACTCTTGCCCGATATAGGAGAGAGTTGGGGGAGAAGGTAGGAGTGATGGTTGTCACAGTCGGCCCAAGCATCATCCGCCGCAATGTGGGATCTGCGTAAGCACCTGGGCGATATCCTAGGCAATAGGACTGACCCGGATAGCGAACACTAATGTCAAATATTGTGTAATTCCAGCCATACACTGGCCCAACATCCTCTTGTGCAACTCTCCCTCTGTGCCGCTGGTTGGTCACGTCTGAACTTGCATCTGTTGAAAACCAAGAAGGATCAATGGGATCTATAATAGCTTGAGGCCTCCACAAATGGTGCCCCGGTGGATTAGGCATGGATAGCAGCAAGTCTCTCACATCACCCAATGAGTGTGGAGGGCCTGTAATGATGCGGCTGGAAAATCCTTTCTGCCCCTGCGTGTCTCCACCTACTGAGAACTGCTCCATGTCTTGGAGCGACGAAAAGTTGCCAAGGCCAGCTGTGCTGGACAACCTTCTTGTAGATGGTGGGGGTTGCCCATAGTCATACATTGGAGGTGGTGGACCTGGTCCACCTTCCCCAATTGATATGTTGTGCGTGGGAAGCCATTCTACTCCATTAACTGTGCCAAATATTGTGAAATTTCCAGGCAGCAGTAATGTCTCCTTGCACGTCAAACGTACATTGATAGCATTACCAGCTGGCCCATATATGTCTGCTTTTCTGGCAGGGAGAACTGGTATACCATCTCTGGTCCGGATTTGGCACCACGTATTTTGGGACATTTTTCTGAAATCATACTTCTCCGGCCAACCATAGGGATTCAGATCAATCGCCATTGCAATGTCTATTCCATATTTGGAGTAAATGTTTTGAGGGTCTATGACAATCCAATCTGCAAGCACAGCAAGGCAACCCGCAAAGTTGCAGTGTTCTCACCCCCCTCCTCCTGACCCTTTCGGTTCCCTCCCCTCCGCCTCCCCCCCCCCCCCCCTCCCAGTTACACGTATCCACATCCATGCAATGAAAACAAAGAGAACAATCTTAATCATAACCAATTTCATACAGGGGTACACGTCTAAGCATTGCATTGCTTCATAGTGGGTAAACAAAAACATTGCAGTCAAAGAAATTGTGTTCGCAAGTAGGCAGGTGGGCACATGTGCATACATTCTTCTTCTTCTTCTTCTTCTTCTTCTTCTTCTTCTTCTTCTTCTTCTTCTTCTGCTGCTGCTGCTGCTGCTGCTGCTGCTGCTGCTTCTTCTTCTTCGTCTTCCCCCCTCTCTCTCTCTCTCTCTCCCTCTCTCTCTCTCTCTCTCTCTCTCTCTCTAGCATTACAATGTTGGTTCAAACGTGTGCAATAAACTTGGTTCAAAGTCCGCATGAGTCTAAGTTAGGGTTGTAATTTTTGGTCGAAGGTCTGAAAGAGGGGTCAAAAGTCAAGCCCTGAGTCCTTGAAATGTCTGAAACAGTCCTTAGGGTCAAGGGGTATGCAGCCCTAAGTCAAACACAGCGTCCATGTCACAAGCACTGGGTTCGAGGAGGAGATGGGAAGGTGAGAGGGAGTGACCACACACACTCACGACCAGACTCCAATGCAGAACCGGACTGGTACGATGAGGGATGCATAGAGAGCAGTACCAGCACCAACTCGATGTCAGACACACAAACCAATGTCCAAAATAGAGTACAGCCCCTAATGTCTCACCCGTGTGCGAGACTGGTACATATATCTGGGAACAGCCTAACGGCTAGGCTGGGCTCAAGGGTATGTACGAAAATCGTCGGTACCAGAAGGGTACCGGTAAAAATGTCCAAGGGACAGAAACGTAAAAGGTGTCGCGGACACAGTACCAGGCATGAGGTCCAGGGATCGAGCCTTGCGCAGATCCGTAACATTCCAGTACCCCCACACGAGGACTCTTGGAAATTCAAGAGTCAGACCCGACACCTGTGTAGGGCCCTACCCTGTTCGACTTTCGAGCCTGAATCGACCCGCTGCGGGTCCCAGTTGGCTGTGCTCCGCCCGATCTCATGCTCAGGGCGCGGAGCTTTCGTCACAGGGGCACCCCCACCTAGTGTTTGCGGTGGATGGGGATGGGTCATTTTGCGAGAGAGCTTTGACATTGGGGATGTAGCTCCGCCCTCCCGTCGGATGGTAGACTCGCCAATCTTTTCGGCAAGCGTTGTTTTCTTGATGCTTTGAGGTGTTGTCATACAATAGTTCCTTCCAATACACAAACAGTCCAGGGAGTTTATTGAGAGTTTCTCTTCTTTTATGCGTAGGCCAAGCGTCATCCTTGGGCCACGCATCCATTCACTAAACGGAGAGTCCCTATAGCTCCGTCGAGGTCGCAACTTCCCTTCGGGTCGGGCCAGCAGACCATGTCTCGCGGTCCCCCAACGCCTCCCTGGGGTTTCGCCGGCTTCCCTCCTCAGCCAACCTATACGTGACTTTTGTTATCGCATACATCATGCATGTCCTTCCTTCGTCCAGCCTTGCATTCTTCTATACACCCCTTACTCATTTCGGGGTCCCACCTCACATGCATGCCCGAATTTTTCATTTTAGCCTAGGCGAGGCGTCCTCTTCGGCCGCTTTATGTCTTTGTCATTTGCTATAGCCGACTTTGCTTTACACAAACATGCTCAAGCAATTGTTCAATGGCAAAGGTTAAGTCCACAACCCGTTCGTCCTCATCCCCACTTTCTCTTTGTCGCCCGGCATTCCCAGGGCCCACTCCCGCTCAATGTCTCTTTAATGTACTTATTACTTGCACATTCAACACGATTTATGCAGGGCATCCCCCCACCTGGAGTCAACACATAATCCCTCCCACAAGCCTAAGTTCGTTTTCCTTGACCCTTTGTGCTTTCCTTTTCCTTTTCTCAATCCTAGCCAATCTTTTCCGTTACTCATGCAGTCGGGGTGATGGTTGAGTCAATCTGACCTTGCTTTAAGTACCAACTTTATCCAGCCCCAATGTCTCATGTGTCTTTTCCTTTCCTTCTCGGCGGCACAAGGGACCGACAACCCTCCCCTTGCCCACTTTCTCCGCTAAGTGAGGACAGATTCTTTTCACTGTTCGTTCTTTGGCAATGTAACAAGTGAACGAGGAAGGTTAGTTATATGCCAAGGGGAAAAAGAGGGAGGAGGTAAGGTCAAGGTCTTAGAGTACAAGAGGAGGATGAGGTCGGGGAGAGGCAGCGGGGGCGAAGGGAGAATCGGATGAGGCAAGAGAGAGAGAAGGGCAAAAGGGGGTAGGGGAGGAGAGAGGGAGAGAGAGAGAGAGAGAGAGAGAGAGAGAGAGAGAGAGAGAGAGAGAGAGAGAGAGAGAGAGAGAGAGAGAGAGAGAGAGAGAGAGAGAGAGA